>JBBCBC010000009.1:31725897-32028056 GCA_037126765.1 Stenogyne calaminthoides
GATGCTTTAAAATGGATCGCCTAATGATCAAGGAAAAAGAATCAAAACCGTGAATAAAGATACATTCCAGATCTAGTGATTCACCAGATCATTCAGATCCTAAGGTACGAAAAAACTGTCGGTGAAGAAGTTCGATACTGGTGAGATAAGATCAAATCGAACCATCCGGTTCGGGGAACACTGAAGTTCCCACTTAACAGACATCAAGACATGATGAGTCCAACATCACCGAGACATGTTCTTATCAAGTGGATCATAATTTCGCACCACTCCCAAATACTAGTAATGAACCTTTATCGTAAATGGATGATGTTCTCCAAACCGACGCAAATCGTAGCGTAAGGACTCGGATAACCGGTCATCCAACCGATCGATCATCGGAGACCCATCGATAAAGTTAAAACTAGACATCGATTGGTGAAAGTGCCATGTATTGCTGTTATTTGTCTATGAAGGAACCAACAACAATAGAGGAAGTTTCTACAAGACGCAAAGTCGGATTCTAGCCATGCAGAAGAGCTTGAACAGTTCGACGTAAATCAAGTTTGGGAACCGGTATGCAGACCAAATCATCAAGACGAATTGGCACGGTGGGTTTTCAAGAACAAGAGAGATGAGAAAAATGTCATCACGAGAAATAAGGCAAGACTTGTTGCTAAGGGGTATTCACAATCGGAAGGAATTGATTATGACGAGACCTTTGCACCGACCGCCATTTAGAAGCCATTCGGTCAATTTTTCGCATATGCTTCCCACAAGAGGGTTCATCGTGGTATCGGATGGACGTAAAGAGTGCATTTTTAAACGGGGTACTAGCAGAGGAAGTTTTATGTCTAACAACCTCCGTGCTTCAAAAAAAGAACAACCAAGTGTACCGTTTATTTAAAAGCTCTTTATGGTTCTAAACAAGCTCCTCGAGCTTGGTATGATACACTCTCTCGTTCTTGATCGATGTGGGTTCACTAAAGGAAAGGGACGTAACCTTATTCGTAGAATATAAGATGGAGAAGATATTTCGATGGTTCGGATCACGTGGGCTACATCATCTTCGGATCTCCTAACAAGAGTCTATGTGAAAAATTGACAAAAGTCGATGCAAGGGAAGTTCGAGATGTCCATGATGGGACAGATGAATTACTACGGGTCTCCAGGTGAAGCAAAGTGCGAATGAATATTCAAATCGCTAAGCGAAGTACACTAGGAATTTATTGGCTAAGTTTGGAGTTCAAAATTGCAAGGAAGCCAAAATTCCTATGATGACCGGATTCAAGATGGATCCAGATGAGGATGGTCGAAAACAAATCGAGAAAAGAATATAGGGCTCTCATTGGATCTCATCGCACTGACCGATCGCAGCGGACCGGATATCACCTTTGGCAAAAGAGGTGTATGTGCGATTTCGAGCAAATCCAATGCAAAGCCACCTAGAAAGTTGACTAAGCGGATTCTTAAGTATCTGAAGGGACAATAAACCTTGGTTTATTTTACCCATCGATGATAATCTAGAGCTTAGTGGGTATTCTCGATTCGATTATGGAGGTTGCAAGATCGACAGAAGTCAACCTCGTGAACATGTCGCTTTTTAGGAAGTAAACCGATCTCGTGGTTTTCAAAAGAAGGTGACATCGATTATGTACATCTACTATCAAGCAGAATATATGGTCAGCAGAAGTGTTGCTCTAACCCGCTTCCGCTTAGTCGAAATGAGGGATTATAACATCGTAGCTAAGAATGTACCTATATTCGTGATGATAATAATAGTCTTTATTGCAATCACTCGTAATCTCGTTCTACATACAAGATGCAAGCATGTGGATGTCGACACCATTTTATAAGAGATCATGTTGAAAAGAAGAATATCATAATGGAAAAGATTCACATCGATTATGTAAAAGTCGATATTCTAACCAAGCCACTAGCCGAGATTAGATTCAGAGAATTGTGTAATGAGCTAGGCTTCGGATCTTGGAGAAAAAGACCTAAAATGATTGATGGATTGTTCTTCCGTAAGAACCGGTGGTTAAGAGACTAACCATGCCGAAAGGAATCGGGTTGAGTTTGGTATCTCAATCGATCGTAAGATCACCAAGGAACCGATGTGAGAAATCGATCGATTTCTGAAGTTATCGATTAAAGGAATCGATCGATTTAAGGTTTATCGATTTAAAGGAAACACACAATTTAAAAGGAATATCTGATTAAATCAGTTGGGTTATTTTACATCTTTGTAAGTTGATTTAGCTGATATTCAACAAGCAAGATTCACAGATTAAAGCCTACAATCGCATAAGAAAGCAGAGAATTTACACAACAATGGAATAATAGAACTTTTCATTGATAAAGACCCGAAGGTCAGATTACATTACAAGTTACAAGTACAAAGGACCCGGAGGTCAGTACATAAGTCATAACCGAAAACCCTAAACCTATAACCCTAAACCCTCATCCTAACCCAAGAAGAGAAGGGGAGAGAGAGATTTTAAATCTGGTGCTCTCATTTTCCCCCACTTAACAAGGGTGAGAGAGGCTTTAAAGAAATCCAAAAGCCGCTAGCTGAAGCTAAAACCAGTGGAGCGAGAGCGGCGTTGATAGGATTTCTAAGTCAGGAGCCCTTAGACCGAACTCAATGGACTCTCCAATTTGTTAAATGGAGCACATGTACAAGAAATTGGTTCAAAGACCTTATGGGCACATGTGTTCAGATGAAAAAATTGAGTTGATATAAAGAAGATCACCGTTGTCCCGATCAAGACAGATATCGACTCATGTTTTATATCAAACCGAGTCTGTTGATCTTTGGTTACGTCATAACGATAGACACACAAGGTGCATACGGTTAGGAGAAGTGTCTTTCGCCAATTGCAGCCAGATCCGCCCGCCGTGGTGGTAAAGGAGCTTGGCAACAATTGTATGTGAAATCTTTGATGGCATTTAAAAACAAAGTGATAAAGGGACACACAGGTTGATTTGAGAAGTGAAATCATTGAAAAAAGGGGTAAAGGTGTTTGCCGGAAGTTTCACCGGAAATAAGGGTTCACCAGAATGCATGTTTTTACAAAGAAAGATAAGTATGGTGAATGGGTTATGTTGTGTAAAACATTGGTCCAATTTATAGAGGCCAAGCAAGGGTGCAAATGCAAATTTGATTTCAAAAAGCCTTTTAGAGAAATTTGCATCACAAGGACAGAGTGTAGAAATCACGCGATCGATAATTGGATAAATTTACTACGGATTGACATATCAAGATATCTGACGATAATTACAAGATGTCAAATCGCTACCAACTTAGGGAATAGAGACTACTATTCTAGACTAAGTTTTGGCGGTAACACTTATCCCAAGAATTGGCTTGATCTGAGAAGAATCAGATTAGGTCAACCAAAATCTGATTACATACGAAACTGATCAGATAAGGAAGATCAGTTGAACTTGAAACCTCAACAAATCAGATATATCAGTCTATGAGAAAACAGAAATATCAGTTGAAGGGGGAACTTCAACTGATCGAGGAGGATCAGAAGGGAAATCAGACACAAAATGAAACAGATCAGTTGAAAAGAACAGTTGGGAAATTATAAGGTTTAGGCAGAAAACTAAGATCAACAAGTGGAATCAACTTCAAGTGGTATTGACTGATTACTATATCAGTCAATCAGATACGCCTTTCTTTTCCCTTGTTATTTGCTTATTCATCGGATTTTATCTGTTTTTATTTGTCTTCTTTATCAGACGATTACGTGTGACGATCCCCGCAAATCATTTAACGCGGACGTGGGGTACATGTATTAATTGCTACAAAATGAGCTTTTAAATCCAAAAGGTTTTCAGACGTGTTTTTCCCAACCATTCGATCAAAAACCGCTTAATCTGGATCGTCTAATCTTTTCAAACGGTTGATCTTCCAAATCTTGTCTTTTTCCCTCCTCATCTTTATAAGGTTCATCAAAAACCCTACCAGAGTTTTCCAAATCACAAACCTGCGTTTTATTTTCTGAAAACTCTCCAGACATTTCTTCTTTGTGATTCAAAGTGTTTTTCTTAAGTCTCAAATCCAAAAAAGAATCGGTAATTTCGATAATTTGATGAATCATTCTTTTAAAACCATTGATCTTAAAGATTTTGTCAATCGCCGATATCCTCGTATTATGTTTTATTGCTTCTTGATTTCCAAGATATGTGATATTCTTAGTATTTATGCACAATTTTAATCGAATCTATCTTATCTCAGAGATGATCACTCATGGTATGGGTAAAATAATGTGCAACTACGCGGAATCGACATTAAGGATTGTCGAGGACAAGTTCGCAGACAATTTGGGGTGACAAAGGATCCGAATCAATGGAAGTAGAGGAAATTTCAAGAAAAGCAGGACTTGAGAAATATTGTGTCGCTTCACTACAATCCAAAGTTGATGCAAAGATGAAGCCCTCGAATTGTAAGGAATTTAAGGGTGGATCTGATGCTCCGGAGAAGAACTACTTTCGACAAATAACGGAGAAGAGATCGATCGATTTAATGAGGATATAACTCGTCTGTTCAACCTACCAAAAAGGATTTAATCTCTACCGCTCACTCTGAGGAGAATCAAGATGAGCCGATCGTAAACGAGCTCATCAGAGAGGCTGACAAACATCATACGTCAGGCTTTGTCAGGCCAATGCTCAAGAGGAAATACCGATTGTTGTTTGATATTTTGTCAAAAACAATTATGGGTATTTCATTCAGCCCAGATGCTCTTACATCACCAAATCAGACAAAGATGGTCGCAATAATTGATGGCTAAGAACATCAATTGGAATGGGTTCCTAAAGGCCATTCTACTCCAAGAACATGATAAATTTGGAGTTGATGAGTGGAGCGTGTCTATTCGAAGAAGAGGATCGCCAATCTCAACAAGGTTGCGCTTATCCTACAAGACAAAATGCCAAATGCCGATGGGGAACAGAATGGATGAAGCCCCTACAAGGTATTCCTCTCCACCACTTTAGCCATATTTGGGCCACCAGACGATGATATGCGGCCAACTCCCCCAAAGACTAAGAAGGGAAAAAGCAAGGAAGCAACTTCGTCTACACCAGAAGCCCCCGAAGAAGAAAAGAAAACTGGTGAAGGTCCAGGAAAAGAGGCCGAAGAAGGCGAAGCAAGCCTCCATGACTCTGATGCTAGAAGATGAGTCAGATGAAGAAAGAGCGCCAGATCATCACATTTGCACCACAAAAATCGTGAAAAAATCGTGACAGCAAAGCTTCTCAAGCCGAGAGTCGCCAGTTCATTCTCGAGAAAAGACGAGACTAACGATCTCCTTCTCCTCCACCGAGTCGATTCACCACTCGAGACTAATGGTTGTTGAAAGCATGTCTCCCTCCACTTTCAACTACTAAATCTAAACTACATCAGTCACTTAACTAAATTACATCCTTAACTCGAAAATGTTAATGCTTCGCGAACTCGAAACCTTACCTTGTGGAACCAAAGAATCGCTTCCATTGGTAACCTCTCGCATATTTGTTTATCAGACAACTTCTACCTACTCAAGTACCACGTAAACCCTCCACATCTCATCAATCGAATCGGGATGCATAATTCCCGAAGTCTAGATCATCAAAGACCATCACAGTGGGAAAATAGTAACGCAAATCTAACGAGAAATTGATGAGATGTGATCCAATCGGGTCGCCCATCCCGCTATTAGAGAACAAGTTATGGAGATCCTCACCGAGAGATCTCAGACAAAAAGCTTCTCGATTTTATAATGATTATTGAGCAAATGGGAAGGCCGATGAGTTTGCAGATTTTGATTTCGATATGAGGAAATCTGCTAAAATAGATCACGGTGAGCCGATAACTAATGAATCTATCAAAGCTCGATCCACGCGAAGCTGGGGTTGATGAACAAGGCGAACCGAGATCGCCAAGAAGCTCTCAAGCAGATGCTACAATTAAGGATACTGAGGCGCCGATGATAGTGGAACCGGTGCCGCAGTTCATGACCAACCACTTGGAGGCACAAACAATCGAGACCGATCAAGTGACGCAAAAACATTCCAACATCACATATAATCACGATCAATTTTGAAATCGATCTTGTCTCAAAGATCTCCCGAAAAGAAGAAGTTGAGGAGTGATAGCCGATCGAGGCAGATTGGCCTCAAAGAAATAACAGATCAAAGGAATTGGCTATTTCCCAGATCAAAATTTATCAAAGATCGGTTCTCCCAAACTGTGACCACCGGTTCTGCCGAACTCATAAAATCCGTTGATGACAAAGTTGATTCAAAGTGGATCAACAACAAGTTTTTTTTTTCGTGCTCACCGAAAAGCTCGAATCGGATGTAAGAGAAACTTGACAAACTGATTTTTACACTCTCTATCGCCATGGAATCTGTCAAGATCGAAATGATCTCGAAGGTCGAACATCTAACTTCTCAAGTTCCGTGTTTATCTGAATGAGATCTCAACAGGCAATATCGATCGTTTTGGATCCCTAACTTCCCACCTCACGCCTCTTTTTGATCAAACCAAAAAGGGGAAGGACGGAGGAGAAACCAATCGACATGATCGTAACAACAGAAGACCTAATTCGCATAGGTTTGAAGCTTCCATGGACAAAGACTAGACCATCTCGGATCTCTTTTGCTAACGAAGTCTCGAAAAAGATGGAAAAGTCAAAGGCAAGAAAGGTAGTCTCTGCCGCGAGTCTTTGGGACATCACAAAAGGTAGTCACGCTTGGTGTGCGGGAAATCACAACCGGTACCAAACCACTCAGACACAACCTGCATCAAACCACTCGTAAAACAACTTGTACTACCCACTGCATCAGAAAAAATAGTCACAAGAAGACAAGCCAGCTTTGACAAAAAGCCGATAAGGAACTGGCCGAGAAATGGCTCCAAAGAAAGGTTTTCAAGAGGCCCAAAAAAAAGAAGAAAGAAAGAAGGGCGTAAAAATTGACAGACAAGAAAATCAAGAAAAAATTCGGACGAGAGCGAAGAAAGGAAAGGCCGGAAAATCATGCATCAGTAACCTCAAACCGCCAAAGAAGAGTTGATGAGATCATTCCAAAAACTCGCCGCACATGATAAGAGGTTTGAGGAATGGAACAAGATCGAAGTGAATGGCTTCGGATGCTTTTGTCCTTAATCTTGTTCCACGAGAAGAATCTCCAAATGATGAATTCCTCAACTGGTTAGAAAATAAATATCCAGATTTTTTTCAAGTATCTCGGAAAATGAGGCCAAACTTATCAATGTAAAAATATCTCGCCAAGAGTATGATCCGTTGGATTACTCGAAGAAGCGCAGATGGCTCATTTGACAGATGGCATTTCAGAGATTCTACTTTGACATCCCGAGCAAAACGCATATAATCGATCCTCGCCAGACAATGATGTCAAATGGAAACTATATCGATCTTCAACGTACCTCAAGATCAAAGAGAGATGCGCGGAAGGATACAAGCCTAAAAGAGTGGAAGAATCGGAAGACTTCTCGGGATCATTGTTTTTAAATTCAAACTTTTTCGATGTAACATGTAATCGACATATCTAATGAGAAAAGTTTATTTTTCGATCCTAAGACAAAATCTCATTGTCTTCCGATTATGTGCTTTTTCTCGTTCTATATTTATCAACTGTGTTTGATTTCTCGTGTGTTTTGATTTTATCAAAAAGGGGAAATTGTTGGGAAATTTATAGTTTTGATAAAAGTTCGTAAAACACATGTAATAGGACCGGTCGGACAATTATCGATCGATGTTTATATTAATTTTTATAGAATACCCGGTTGATAATTATTTGATAGAACAACCGATGTAATAGATAGGTCACATATTGAGGGGAACCTCAATATGTATAAGTCAGATCTGAAAATCCAAAGAACAGCTGATATCCGACAGGCCAGAATGCTAGAGAAGAACAGAAGATCAGATCGATCTGATCTAGTCAGATATCTCAGCTGAAGTCATAAAGCTCAAACTCGTAATGCTTGAAGATCGATGACTTCGGAAGATCAGATCGAAGACCTACATCAGCCAAGTCCGCTAGTTGAAGCTAAGTCAACCGCACGCACGAAGACTCCATCAGTAGATCGATCGATTCGACCGATCAAAGTCACCTCACCAGTGAAAAAATCGATGTTTCACCTAATCATACGTCTATGATTTGAACAAGAAGAATGTCAACCTTAGTTGGAAGAACAAACACTGAAAAGTGCGTCTGTTAACCAATAAGAACAAGACACGTATGATCGGAGCCGACAATTAAGGGATTTGATCTTTTGCTCTCTAACGGCTATAAAATACAAGTTCACGCTTTTCGGCCATGCCGTTCCTGAAGCACGTCACATCAATCCTGCAAACCTACCTAATATAGCCTGAAATTCAAATTGTTCTCCAACGGCTCTTTGATTTCAAGGTCTATAAATATGGGATCACACTTCAGAGTGAAATACGAAAAACACTGAACAATCAAGAAGCTCAAGCAATTATCAGATTTCCGCACGAAGAACACGATCAAGAAGATTATTTTATTAAGTGTTCATCCCATAAGTTCTTAGCATAGAAATATTTTCATCTAGCTGATAGGCTACCTTAAACACTAGAAAAGATTTCATAGTTGGAACCAAAACAATCTTATCCAAACCCAAGTTAGGTTAAGTTGTTTAGCAAGATTTCAGACTAGGGTTTCTAGTTCGATTTACAGGATCGGTTGAGTGAGAACTCCTTAAATATCTGTCGATTATCTTGTGTTGAACTAACACATAAAACTAAGTTCAGTTGGTTAAGTTGGTGCCCCTTGTGATAGGGAAGAGTGGACGTAGGACTGGTTTGTCCGAACCACTATAAATCTTGTGTGCCTTTACCGCTTTGATTAACTGTCTACACAATTGCACACAACCTTTAAAGCGCATACATATTCTAAGTTGAGATCAGCTAGCACCAAGCTTCTGATCTGATCAAGCTTGACACTTCGGTCAACTGGTTAAAACACTAACTTTGGAATCTGATTTATAAAAACTGGTTTTTCACGGGTAAAACTTAAGCTTCGCGACACATCAGTTAAACTAATAGTTCCGAACTAATCTGCCTTCAAAGCGATTAGTAAGTTGGTTATCATAAACCGATTCACTGAGACTCTGATCAAAGCTAATCGCCTCACACGATCTGACAAAAAAGTTTTCGAAGTCTATTCACCCTCCCTCTAGACTTACGCCCTCACTAAACCCGTTCGGGACCTACAGATTGCCTACCCTCCCTTTCGGGATTGCTAGATGTTTACCGAGTTCACACTCAACCGATCCCAGAAATCAGAAACTAGAATCCCTAGTCTGAAATCTTGCGGTGACAAACTTAACCTAACTTTGAGTTTGGGTAAAGGTTTGTTTGGTTTCCAACTAGGTGGAGATTTTCCTTACATTTGTTTAGCCTCGATCTTGCTAAGGATGGAAAAATCTCTCTAAGCTTAGGATATTACATTTGTGCTTAGATCTAGGGTAGAACACTCTTGAATATATCGTGTATTTTCTTGCTATGTGTTCTATGGTGGAGATGCTAGATGATTTGGCTCTGTAGCTTCAATGATGTTTTTCACGCATTTCACACACTTCCACACTTTAGAATTAAGGAATAACTTGTATTTATAGTGTGGATTTGAATGTTACCGTTGGATGGAGTCACATTCAAATCCATACTATTCTCAGTTTTTTTTGACTTTTTTGGGCTTGTTGTCTTCCTCTCATTGGTCCACGTCGGCTGAATCTAACGGCTATATTCTTGATTTCTTCGAGTCTCGGGATCTTGATTCTATCCCGAGCCTTGATTTATCGAGCCTTCAGGTTATATGAGCTATCTGAGTCTTGAGTTATCCGAGCTTCTATCCGAGCCTTGAGTTATCTCGAGCCTTGAGTTATCGAGCTTGAGTTATCTCGAGCCTTTTAGGTTATCGAGCCTTGAGGTTATCTCGAGCCTTGAGTTACTTGATTGACGAGACTTCTCTTGGCCGGACCTTATCGATCGGGCATCTTGACACTCGAGCTTCTTGAGTTCGGCTCTTGGTCGGACACATCGACCCTCAGTCACATTGACTCGAGCTATCGATTTCTTCTTTTCGATCGATCGGCTCGTGATCGGATCAACATATCTTCAGGATCATCTCAGGATAGCATCAGGTCATCATATCAGGTTAGCATCTCAGATTATCATATCTGGTCTCGATCACATCTGATCTCGATCCTTCTCATCTGCTCATCTTCTGATCTGCAACCTTCTCTTCTGATTTGCTGGCTTTAGCTTTTCTTCTCTTCCGATTTTGCTTTCATTTCATCGCTTAACTCGAACTCGTCTATTTCATCGATCTCGATCGGTCTAAATCTCTTGACCTCGTCTAATCTCGATCATCTTCTTCTGATTTCGTGAGTTCCCCCTCAATTTATTCTCTCGTTCCCCCTTAACTTGTTATCTGTAAATTAGCTTTAATAACACAAGTTGATAATGTTTTGGCATAATTTATCAAAACTAAAATATCCCAACAACTTATGAGTCAATTTCAAGATATGAATATTAGTGTCTTGACTGATAATAACATTTTAGAATTTCTTAAACATATTAAAGATTCTGGTTTAAGAGATAAAATCATTGAACAATTGCATGATTCTTCTTATAAGAATGAGAAAAATAATAGATGGTAATTATTATAATATGGGTGAATTAGAAAAACTTCTTCGCCTTAAGAATATTAAAAATAATCCCATTACTATTAATGATTTAGTTCATGAGATTAATAATCTTAAGACCAATGTCAAGATTCTTCAAAACCAGAATTCGGACCTTTCTATTCGTCTTACTTTCATTGAGAAAGGAAAAGGGAAAATTGTGTTGGGATTATACTGGAAAGTATGTTTTTACTTTGTATAATCAAAACTGAATTTCGGACTTATTTACTGAAATAAATTGTTTATCACTGATGCTTTAAATATTATCTAATGTTACATATATATCTTTGCATAACATTCAATAAATAAATACGTGTTACATTGTAGTTAATTTTGTGATACTAGATCACAGAAGATTAAATTAACAGTCCTTTGTAACTAAAAGTACGCCATTCACGACCTAGATGGAAATGAACAATCCATCGTGAAAGGTTGAAGTGTAAGGCTCAGATTGGCTTGTCTTGACCAAGAGATAACTGTTGGGAGATGAATTTAATAAAGATATGTGATTTCGATTAGATCCTAAAACCCCGAGTATGACATGTTCAGATAATCTTGATAGTCGAGTCGATTGCTTTTTTAGAGTATTCAGATGATATCTCGCAAAAATGTATAGTCGCCAGATATAGATCAAGTTAGATCTCAAGATTTCAAAAACTCAAGATATTTTCAAGAAACGGAAAGCCAAAGATGAAACTAAAAGTTTCAAGACTCAAGAAGAAATCGAGAATCAAGACTCGCAGAAATCGAGATATCAAGACTCAAGATGAAACCGAGGAATCAAGACTCAAAGATGAAGACTCAATATATCACCAAGATATCTGTGAAGACTCGTAAGACTCAACACTCAAGACGCCAAGACTCGTAAGACTCAAGACACGTAAGATGTAAGATTGAAGAACGAAGTTCAAGAATACAAGGCACAAGATCATCAAGATTCAAGAATGCATCAATGCTCAAGATAAAACTCAATGTTCCGAGGCAATCGAACATATCCGCTCAAGGATGCAATCTTGAGAAGATCGGATTCCTTAGAAAAATAGATATTTGCCAAGACATTCAAATGCGCACAAAAGGAACTAAGTCGAGTGTTGTTAAGGTTATATCAACTCAGAGTTTGTAACCAAAAGAGTCGTTGAAGGTGTCTACCCTTAACTGGAGACAAAAGTCAAAAAGAGAAAGACTGAAGATTGTACCATATCGACATCGACAAAATGATGTGAAAAAAAAAGATGTCAAGTACAAAGTTCCGATCGCAAAAAAATGAAGACCCGGCCACATGAAAGGTTATTGTCTAAAAACGTGTTAGGGAGTTTCAAACCCTAAATATAGCCGTTCTCACACACCATAAGAGGAAACTCACGAAGCTATCTCCTCCAACGGATAGTTTATCAAGAGTGACCTTGGTGTATGCCTATAAATACTTGTGACCTTCTCCATTGTAAGGTTACGGGAAATTTGTAAGCAACTCAAGAGCTCAAACTTATTATCGCAAAGTTAAAGCACTCGAAAAACTTAGAATTTCCCAAGTGCTTTTAAATCAAAGAGAGCTCATTCCACTAAGCCTAGCATGATAAGATATATCCAAAGATTAGTCGAGATATCCTAGCCTTTGCATTGTACTTTATTGTAAAGGATATCTCATCCTAGTTGGAAACAAACCAAGAAACCCCAAACCCTTTAGAAGGTAGTTTGAGTGTGATTGTTGGTGAGAAGAGTTGTAAAGAGTTAGTAAACTATGCGGAGTAGTCAGAAAGCTCTAGAGGTGAAGTAAGTAAGCTACAGAGGTAGTCTGAAAGCTTGTTTGTGTTTGAGTAAGTAAACTATGGAGGTAGTCGTAAAGCTCAAGGTCGGGTTGAGTAAGTAAACCACGTGGAGTAGTCGTAAAGCTCGGGCCGAAGTTGAGTAAGTAAACTACGCGAGGTAGTCAGAAAGCTCAAGGAAGTGATTAGTGAATTTCTCTGAAGAGATTAGAGAGAGTGGACGTAGGAGCTTGAGTCTCTGAACAACTATAAATTGCTGTGTTGTTTATTGCTTTATTTATCTTCGGCTTAACTATTGCATTGACTTAAATCGAAAAGCATATTTTCATCGACATTTCAAATTTGGAATCAATCCTTTGGAAGTTGCATATAATTGAATCACAGCCTAATCACTATTCCATTCAAAGGAAGGTTTTCAAAGAAAGCTTAAAACGAGTATAAACTAAAGGGCCAACCATTTCAAGACATCCGAGTAGCTAGAACGAGATAGTTACCAAACCGAACTTACTCTTCCGAGGGTTCAAGAAGTTAGTTATCGATCCAAGCAACTCGGGATCTCTCAAAAAAACGGGACTCGGTTGGGATTATTCGAGGTTTCGAAAAACTTCGGGATCACTGTCTCAAGAGACTTTGACTCGAGTGATTTGTGCTTCTCGGGACCAAATCTTTGAAGACAACTGACCCTAAGCCGACCTCGAAGAAAAGAAAAGGTTTTAAAACACCGAACACGTGTATTCCCCCATACACGTGTAAGACTCGTTTTTGTAGGGACCAACAAGTGGTATCGAAAGCATTGGTTCAACTTGACCACTGCTTTTGTTGACAAAAGTTTTATTTGCTAAAATACTTGTGGTCTATCTGAATCGATCTTATTTCTTTGAATTCTTAAAAGACTCGGATAAAATGTCTTCTAAGAAACTTCCCATGTTCTCGATGGAGAACTATGATTTATGGAGATCGAGAATGCAGGCTCACCTGTATTCTAAACATGAACGAATGTGGAGAGTGTTCTCTGAAGGGCCATTCCAATTTACTGTGGTGAATCCCAGAGGAACAGAAAATGAGAGAAACGATCCTAGAGTAGAATTTCCTAAGTCTGATGACCAACTGACTCCTGAGGAGAGGAAGTTTGTCAATCTAGACTATATTGCTAAAGACACACTATACAAAGACAATTGATGATGGTGTGATGGGAATGATCTCTCAACGCAATAATGCAAAAAGAAATTTGGGATACACTATCAGAATGTGCCAAGGCACGGATCATATCAAGGAAAACAAACTTTCAGTTGCAATTGGAAAGTTTGATAGTTTTGAAATGGAAGAAGGTGAATCTATTGACAAATTGGAAGTCGGATTCACTAGTATTATGAATGATCTAAATGCACTTGGAAAGAAATATCCACAGAGAGAAGTTGCATTGAAAATTCTTAGAGGTCTTTCTAAGAAATGGGATATACATGCAGTGGTGATTGAAAACACCAAAAACATTAATTCAATGCCCTATCAACAAGTCTTCTTCCGAAATTTGAGGGCCTATGAGTTTGTAATTGATAAGAAATCTAAAAAAAGGTCGACAAAGAAAGATGATTCATCATCTAGTAAGAATGTGGCTTTTTTAAAGCCAAAGATAAAACTCACAAAACTAGAGAGTTCGAGAACTCCCTTGCTAAGAATCGGGATGAGCTTGAGGATAAAAGACCGATGGCAAGGAGGTTTGAAAGACTTATTAATCGATATGAAAAATACAAAAGCTATTACAGAATCACATGTACGGAAGAAACCCGAGGACAAACCAACCGAGAAGAGAAAGGACACGAAAAACGAAGGATCTTCATCCGAAAGAAGGACTCCAAGTCCAAGGAAGAAAGTGATCGGGATGATGATGCCAACAGATGCTACAATTGCTAAAAGAAAGGTCACTTCCAAAGATGATTGTCGACCGAAAAGCTAAGGGAGAGAAGAGAAAGGCAAGCTAAAAAAGAGACAAGAAGTTCTCTAGCAAAAAGGTCATGGTTTCTGTAAGAAGAACATTCCCGAGGAGGGATCTAGCTCTTCAGATGAAATATTCTCGCATGTGAAAGTGATGACATATGTCCGATGGCCATTGAGGAGGTAAACTCTTCTTTCTCTGTTGTTGCTCCTACACTAGAACAAGAGTTGTCAAGTTCAACTGCATGCTTGATCATTTTGACCGATGGATTCTTTTGAGAGTCTAATGAAGGACTATCTTTGTTTTACAAGAATCGCTAAAAAATGAAACTCAAGAGCGAGAATAAAGAACCGGAAGTTTGAAAATCTAAAATGGAAAGACTCTAGTAATCTTAAATCACTTCTCAATTAATGGGAGCTCTTGATGAACTGGATGTTTCGAAAGTACAACTCTCGAGAGAAAGAGAAGTTGATAGTGACCCTAAATCGAAAAGCTAGAGAAATCCACTAAAAGAGATTCGGTGATCGTAACTAAGTTCAATGACCTCTCGAGAAGCATGAAACTCTACATAACTGTGAGGATAGTGCATGAAGAAGTTTAACTCTATTGAATCGCATCTAAAGTAATAGATGAAATTCAGGACTTACCAGAGATCTCGCCACTATAAAAACTGGATTGGGATACATTCCAGGGGAACCTCACAAGGTCATCGAATCTTCGATCAAGTAGCAAGAAGACAATCTTTGTAAAACCAAATTGGCACCCACACTTCAAACCGAAGAAATGCCCAAGGTTGTAGACAAGGAAAAGGACCCATGGTTTCAAAGAAACTAAATGATCGTAGGAAAGCCCAAAACCTCGTGTGAAGGCTAGAAACCCGAGCACTCGATTGGAAAATTTCAGCAAGTACTTCAAAGCCTCGGGCTAAGAATGCAAACCGAAAGGATCTGCCTTGAACCATCGAGAGGAATCTTCGAGAAGAGAAACACTCGCCAGAGACATTCTCAATCGAAGAAACCAAGTCCTCAAGATCTTGAAAGACCCAAATTTCAAGATGCATAACCCGAACCCCACTTGCCTAAGGGTAAAGGTTATTCAACCCGAGTCAACAAAGATTTTAGACCGGTAGACAAAAGCCAAAGCAAATGAACAAAAAGCCCCAACCAAAGAAAAATTCAAAGGCTCATGTTCATAAAAAAAGCTAACACACATACACGTAAACCGCTAAGGCACCAAGAGTAGTAAATGTGTATGTTGATGTTTATGGAAGACAAATTAGCCACTCTAAAGTGATTAGAGTTGTCAGTGATTTGGATTCGAAAAGGTACAATTTAACCTTGTAGGACCCTACACAAATTGGGTACCTAAAAATTGATCCATTTTTCGGGGAGGAAAACAAGGGCACCGCGAGGCGATCAAAGATCATATAAAGCGATGAAAGCAGAGATGAAAAAGGCCCTCGATGTATGGTATCTTGACGGTGGATGCTCAAGACACATGACAGATTCAAGAAGATACTCAAAGGACTATGTTGAACAAAGAGGCCCCTCAGATCACTTTTGGAGATAACTCCAAGGGATGGATCGAAGGTTATGGAACTTTGGAAATCGACTCGATTCATATCCATGGTGTTTCATATGTATCTGGATTGAAGCATAATTTGCTTTCAATAAGCCAATTTCGTGATAAGGGTTTTAATGTTGAGTTCTCTAAGAACTTATGTTATGTGAAAGATGATATCTCACGAGAAAGTATTCGATTGGTACTAGAAATGGAAATGTGTATCTTCTTTGATTGGAGTTCAACTCCTAAAGATACATGTTTGATTTCTAAAAGTTCCCTGAATACCCGATTGGTTATGGCATAAAAGAATGAATCAATTGAATTTCAAAAACCCCGAATAAACTTGCAAGATTAGCTCTTGTGAGAGGGTTGCTTTAATGAAGTGTTGATGAAGGAACATATTTGTGATGCGTGCAAAAAAGGAAAACAAATTAGAGCATCATTTAAGAGCAAAGTAGATGTTTCTACTGAAACAATACTTCAGTTGTTGCATATGGATCTTTTTGGTCCTATAACACCAGTGAGCACTAATGGCAGGAAATAGACATTAGTAGTAGTTGATGACTACTCAAGATATACTTGGGTCATATTTCTTTTCAAGAAGAAAGAGACTCGATAAAAATTTGCCGAAATTACTTAAAAGGCTCAGTATTGAGAAAAATCTGAGTGTGGTCAAAATCATATCTGACAAAGGAACTAAATTTATAAATCATATCATATCAGATTATTGTGCAACAAATGGAATTACTCATGAAACATCAGTTGCAAGGACCCCTCAACAAAATGGTTTTTTGAAAGAAGGAACAGGACTCGAAAAGAAGTTTACAAGGACAATGATACCGGTCGATATTCCTAAAAGGTTTTTTGAAGTTCATCAACTTGCATGCTACTCTCGAATCGGATACATCTTGACCAAGAGTCAAGGCAAAACACCCTATGAGCTTTGGAATGAAAGGAAGCCTCTTGTTTCTTTTCTTTTAGTGTGTTTGGTTGCAAGTGTTTCATACACAATAATGGTAAAGATCAGTTGAAAACATTTGATAGTAAAGGCGATGAAGGAATATTCTTAGGATATTCTCAAGTCGATAAAGCTTCGAGTTTACAAATCAGTAGATCTCTTATTGTGGAGGAAACACCTCATGTTGTTTTTGATGAATCTACTTGTGTTCGGAAGAAACAGAAACATGATGAGATGAACCGACCAAGAGGATCACCAGATTAAGCCTTTGAAAAAGAATGACAAAACATCCATTGAACACGAAAAGAAGAAGTCAATCACTATCTATGATTGGAGTGACTCAGACTTCGAATAAAGAAGTTGAGGATGGAACTCGAGGATAGTGAGACTCGGGAAAGCCAACACACCAAAAGGTGACCAATCTGAGCAGACACCGATTCGGACTCAGGGTATGTGATGCCAATGAAGATGTGGTAACATTTGAGGTAAATTTCGAATCTATCAACCAAAGGGGAACAAATGTCTCGACAATGTTTCGAATGGAATTTCCACGAGGAAGATGATTCTCTTTCTCCTTTTTCTGTTGTTCCTCGAAGTTTCTTGAATTAATCGAACCTAACATTTCAAATGTTGAGGATACTATTGAAGGGGAACATCTAGAAGGAAATTGTTAGATAGTCCTCCTACAAGTCGGATTGTGGGTGATCTAGCGAAGGTGTCAAAAACAAGAAGGTTCCATGGTGAGAGTGCACTATTCATTTGCTTCCTATCGGAGAAAGAGCTCTCTTGAGATTGGTGAAGCTCTAAAAGATTCTCATTGGATTCTTGCTATGCAAGATGATTTGAATCAATTCTCAAGGAATGAAGTATGGGAGATAGTAGATAGACACGCGAAAGGCACAATGTCATTGGAACCAAGTGGGTTTTCAAGAATAAAAGAGATGAAAATAACAACATTTAAGAAACAAAGCAAAATTTAGTTGCACAAGGTTATTCAAGAAGAAGGCTTGGATTATGATGAAACCTTTGCTTTTTGTTGCAAGATTAGAAGCCATCGATTGTTTCTTGCATATCTACTCACATGAAGTTCACGATCTATCAAATGGATGTGAAAAGTGCATTTTCGAAGCGGTGTGCTTAAAAGAAGAGGTTTATGTGGAACAACCTCCCGGTTTCAAACAGAATGACCAAGTTTTCTGTGCTCGGAAAAGCTTTGTATGGTCTTAAGCAAGCACCGAGCATGGTATGATACTCTTTCTCGGTTTCTTCTTGACCAAGGTTTTGTCAAAAAGGATTTGTTGATAGAACTCGTTTCGGGATAGAAGATGGGGAAGATATCTTCTTGGGTTCAGAATATATGTTGATGATATCATTTTGGATCTCAAACCATCATTTGTGTGAAAAGTTTTCAACACGATGAAAGGCAAGTTTGAGATGTCAATGATGGGAGAGATGAATTTCTTTCTAGGTCTTCAAGTGAAACAATCAAAGGAAGGAATCTTCATCAACCGTGCAAAAGTACACGAGATCCGATTGCAAATATGGTGTCTGAAATTGCAATGAGATAGAATTCCCATGAATACTAACTACAAGATGGATCCCGATTTCAAGGCAAATCAAGAAGTCATCTGCGATTATAGAGGAATCATTGGATCATTGCTCTATCTCACGCAAGTAGGCGGATATAACATTTCTTTGTTGGGATATGTGCAAGATATACAAGCTAATCCTAAGGCTAGTCACATGGAGGTCGCCAAAAGATCTTGAAGTATCTTAAGGGGCACGATGAATAGAGGATTATGGTATCGGTGATGATAACCTTCAATTAACCGGTTACTCGGATCTCGATTATGGAGGTTGCATAATTGTGAAGTCCACTACAGGAACTTGTCAATTTCTAGGAAATAAGCCGATATCTTGGTTTTGAAGAAAACGGACCTCAAGAGCAACCAAGATCTGAAATTTGAATACATGGTCTGCAGGAAGTGTTGTGCTTTCGATTCTTTAGCTCGGACAACAATTAAGGGATTATAAAGTTGTAGCCAATGAAGTACCAATATTTTGTGACAATAATAGTGCCATTGCTATTTCACAAAATCCCAGATTGCACACCGAGATGCAAGCATGTGGATATCAAACATCACTTCATCGAGATCATGTCGAGAAAAAAAAGGACATAAGGATGGAGAAAATTCATATCGATAAGATAGAGAGCTGATATCTTGACTAAACCTTTGGCTGAATGAAGATTTCAAGAACTTTCAGTTGAATTAGGGATGTTAGATCCGGGTGTATAAGAGTAAATCTGAAAAATTGAAGGTTTTCAGATGCATGAAGTTTTCTCAGATTTCTACTGAAAAACTCAGGATAAAATGGAAATCTTGAATCGAGTCTCGAGAAACTCGATTTCTTGAAGGTCAATTTTCGATATTATTATGAACCCATTCAATTTTTCGAAGATATCTTGACATTTTATCAAGGTCAATACTCTGTAAGACTGATAGAGAGAAATTAGTCTGAAGAAGTAATGACTCATGCGACTCATTTATTGCATAAGTGAAACTCAGTAATCATTCGCAATAAATACAAAACACCTAAGGAATGTTTTTGGGCGGGATATTTTGAAATTCCGAAGAAGGTCAATAGTCATTAAATGCTCTGTTACATTTAATAACCAATAAGGATAAAATGGCGGCTTACTTTTCGGGAATCGACCTTTCGCATACCCGATTAATCGGTGATTAATCTCAACCGTTGCATTTCACCTAACCGATGCGAATTCCCACGATCTCGAAACTATATATTCCTCAAGAAGCCATTCAAGCCAAATTTTATCAAACCCTTCATTCCCAAAATCCTCTGCAAGAAAATCCCCTTTGCCCAGAAAACCTAAACCCTAAATCTTCAAATCTTCATTCTAAAATGGCTCTTAACGATTTCGACAAATTAGCCGAGACAAATAAGCCATGGTACGAATACGTGGTTTCTTTGGAGAGTACGTCCAATGCCAAGCACGAGGAAGAGGCACTCCACTTAATCTGACTGGCGAAACTGACGAACCTTGTCGCGAATCGACCGGAGCAGGAGTATGCTCGCGAGGTAATCGAGTTTGTTGCAAATATGGAAATAGATGAGGAGGATAATATAGAATCCAAGATTTCTGTTTCTCATCTTGAACAATCGATGAAGTATGTGGATTTTGTTCGTGAGTTTTGTATAGTCCCTAAGGATTTAAACGACGTATTTGAGTTGTGCGATAGGGGAGATGATCCCTCAGTATATATGTTGGGACGGGAGCAGGAGTATCTTGACAAGGTTGCTGAGAAACCTGTTAAGTTTGAGGCTACTCTGCACAAACGGCATCTGAAGCCAAAATACAGAGTATTGATGGATATTGTGGGAAAGTGCATCATGAGTCGATCTGGAAGCTTTGAGCAGATCATCACACCCAAACTCCGACTGATGGCGGCGATTGAAGACTCACCCACCAAGGATTTCAACTGGTTGAAGTATCTGATCAAGGTGGTGGCTGAGCAAGCCAAGGTCATAAAAAGGGAGAAGGATGGGGCAATATCTATCAAAGCGGGGATCCTCCACGCCACCAAAATTTCATTCATTTTGGAGATGTGCGAGAGGAGGAGGATATTTTTGCCAACTCTACCCCATTTCCCAAGTCCAAAGTGATGTTCAAGCCCATTCTTTGCGAAGAGGACTATTAAGGGAAAGAAAGAGAAGAAAGTGGAATCACGATTGCGAACCTGCAGAAGAAACCCAACAAACCCGGGGAAGGTTTTGTTGGATGCCAAGAAGGAGAAGGTGAGAAGTTGAAGAAGCAGAAAAACCCTCGCTCCAAAGCGCAAAAGAGGATGGTGGTTCTCACCGATTTTGAAGATGAGGAAAGTGAGATCGAGGAGATTCAGACCGAGAGCAAATTCGCCGAGAATCGCCCTCGGTTTGTATTGGCTCAGCGATCTCAAAGGCACAAGATCAAACCGAGGGAGCAAGTCTTCTCGAGGTTCTTGAGACTTCGAATTAGCTCGAGATAAATTTTTCGGGAAATTTTTCAAGGACCTCGAGACCTCGTCAAGAAAATGTTGATTCCCTCCGAGGAAGTGGCGGCTCCAAGACCCTACGAAGATGCTTTCAAGATTCCTGGCGAGGAAGTGCCGATTCGGTTCTGGAGCAAATTGAAAATCCCAGTTCGAGGAAGTGAAAACCAATCTCGGAAGATGGAGAATCTGAAGTTCATCTTGAGAATGGTGCAACTTCAAGACACTCGACCTCAAAGATGACCTCCATGGAAGACAAGTTGAATGAGAAGCTAGAGGGAGTCAAATTACGATGGTGAGTCTTGAACTTAAACTTGAAGCACCGGGAGAGAACCGAAGTTTCTAGAGGTGAAATTGGCTAGAGAGAAGAACGCAATCTTGATCAAGTCTCTGTTGAGGAAATGAGATCAATGCTCATGACCAAGATGACAGAGATGTTTAAAGATGCTCTCTCGGCGGTTTGCCCATCTTTTCGGAAGAATTCTCTCGTGGCAAAGAACCACCTCGGGGAGGCTAGAAGATGAACAGGATCGATTAGCGGAGAGGTGCCTTTGTGTAAGCAAAAAGAGCAATACCATATGGACAAAGACACTCTCGGACTCCTTCCAAATTATGGTGCCAAGAAGGGGGAAAGGCCAGGTAAAACCTCCGGAAGTTATTGGCACGTACTTTGGAGGAAAAAAGGCGCAAAAGGAAGTGAAATGAATATCCTATCTAAAGCCTTGAAGGAAGTCGAGCTCTTACCGAGAAGTTGAAGTTCAAGAAGGTGGAGAAGCCGATCTACACTCAAAGTTCGAGGAAACCATCCTTGAAGGAGAGAGAACCGAGTGATAGAGCTAAGGTTGGAACAAGCCAGTCTGTCATTGAATTGCCTATGAAGAGGAAAGCCTTGGGCATTGTTGAACCCGAGAGCAAGCGTGCAAAAGGCTTTAAGCCGCCAGAGGGAAGTTCGATATTGGGTACTCAAGATTTCGAAGTCCGAGCCAAAGAAGAAAGTCTTCAATACTAGAAGCACTCTGAAAACACTCCAGATCGAACAAGCAAAGAAAACTCATGCTATTTTCGTGTACCCTGTGATCGTAAAGAAAACCAAGAAGAGTAAAAAAAGAAGGAGTGGGTTCAGAAGGTTCGCAAGCAAGAGGAGAGGGAGCACTATAGCACTGAAATGACCGCATGTTGATAAGTGGATGCCAGTCCATCTCAACGATGCTTGGGAAGAGATCAAGAGAACCTTCTGGTTCTGCTATGATGTGCTCAGAGAGTGGAGAGGGGAGAGCTCAGATCCGAATGAGGCTTTCATTGATTATCTCCTGACCTTCTATCCAAAATATCTTCAAGGATGGATAAATCTTGCGGATGAAGGAAAGGTGCGCAGATAGCGAATCCATGGTCCATATGTGTACCCTCCTCCTATGCTCGAGAATGGCTGTGTGAATGAGAAGGCCATTTCTCAGGAAATATCTCAGTACGCCACTCGATTAGCTTAGGGTCTCGACAGGAATCGGTCAGGATATCATCAAGGAAAGATATCTTATCAAGAGAAGATACTACGGAATGTTCAACCTAGAAGTCCCTGCTGATGAGGTGGAAGAGCAGAGCTGAAGAACCAGACTGAGGAGCAGAGCTGAAGAACCAGACTGAGGAGCAGAGCTGAAGAACCAGACTGAGGAGCAGAGCTGAAGAACAGAATGAAGACTCAGAAGATAAAGACTCAGAAGATTCATGTAATCTTTTTTATTTTTTTTGTCTTTTTGATATTGTTCTGATAAGATTCATTGTAACCTGTAACAGACTACCTATCACCAATGAAAACTTATCATTTATGCTCAAAAGATAATACCTCATTATCTTATTTACATGTCTTTTACTTTTGATATGCTGAATGATGTCTCTGAATTAATTGTTTATGGGGGAAATTGTTTATTAAGTATTTGGTGATGAATCCTTTGAGAGATTCATTACTGAAGAAATTGTTGAATGATTAATTGTTAGGAGATTCTCTACTTAAGAAATTGTTAGAAGATTCTCTGTTCAGGAAATTATTGGAGACATAACCAATCTTGTAAAGGGATAAACTGAAACATGAGTTTAGGTAGTATGGTTGTAACAAGATAGGTTTTGGCATCATCACAAAGGGGGAAATTGTTGGGAGATGAATTTAATAAAGATATATGATTTTGATTAGATCCCAAAACCCTTGAGTATGACATGTTCAGGATAATCTCGATAGTTGAGTCAGGATTCAATTTTAGAGTATTCAGGATGATATCTGCAAAATGTATAGTCAGCAGATATAGATCAGGTTAGGATCTGAAGATTCTGAAGAACTCAGTATGTTTCTGAAGAAACTGAAGTTTCAGTATGAAACTAAAGTTTCTGAAGACTCAGTAAGAAACTGAGAATCTGAAGACTCAGTGTGAAACTGAGATACTGAAGACTCAGTATGAAACTGAGGAACTGAAGACTCAGCATGAAGACTCAGTATATCAGTCAGTATATCTGTGAAGACTCAGAAGACACTAAAGACTCAGAAGACTCTGAAGACACAGAAGACAGAAGACTGAAGAACTGAAGATCAAGAATACTGAAGGCACAGTAATTACTGAAGATTCAGTAATGTACTGAATGCTCAGTATAAACCTGAATGTTTTGAGGCACTGAACATATCTATCTTAAGGATGCAATACTGAGAAGATCGCGATTCCTTAGAAAAATAGATATTTGCCAAGATATTCAAATGCAGACAAAAGGAGACATTCAAATGCTGACAAAAGGAACTAAGTCGGAGTGTTGTTAAGGTTATATCAACTCAGAGTTTGTAACCAAAAGAGCCGTCGAAGGTGTCTACCTTTAACTGGAGACAAAAGTCAAAAAGAGCAAGACAGCACTGTACCATACTGACATTGACAGTGACAGGTCGCTGAAAAAGATGTCAGAAGTACAAAGTTCCAGACTGCAAAAAGTGAAGACCGGCTGCATGAAAGGCTATTGTCTAAAACGTGTTAGGGAGTTTCAAACCCTAAATATAGTCGTTCCTCACACACCATAAGAGGAAACTCACGAAGCTATCTCCTCCAACGGATACTTTTTCAAGAGTGACCTTGGTGTATGCCTATAAATACTTGTGACCTTCTCCATTGTAAGGTTACGGGAAATTTGTAAGCAACTCAAGAGCTCAAACTTATTATCGCAAAGTTAAAGCACTCGAAAAACTTAGAATTTCCCAAGTGCTTTTAAATCGAAGAGAGCTCATTCCACTAAGCCTAGCTTGATAAGATATATCCAAATATTAGTCGAGATATCCTAGCCTTTGCATTGTAATTTATTGTAAAGGATATCTCATCCTAGTTGGAAACCAACCAAGAAACCCCAAACCCTTTAGAAGGTAGTTTGAGTGTGATTGTTGGTGAGAAGAGTTGTAAAGAGTTAGTAAACTACGCGGAGTAGTTAAAGCTCTAGAGGTGAAGTTAGTAAGCTCTGAGGTAGTCCGAAAAGCTTGTTTGTGTTTGAGTAAGTAAACTACGGAGGTAGTCGAAAAGCTCAAGGTCGGGTTAAGTAAGTAAACTACGTGGAGTAGTCAGAAAGCTCAGGGCCGAGTTGAGTAAGTAAACTACGCGAGGTAGTCAGATAGCTCAAGGAAGTGATTAGTGAATTTCTCTGAAGAGATCAGAGAGAGTGGACGTAGGAACTTGAGTCTCACGAACCACTATAAATTGTTGTGTTGTTTATTGCTTTTTTATATCAGGCGTAATCATTGCATTGACTTAAATATGAAAGCATATTTTTCATCGACATTTCAAATTTGGAATTAATCCACTTGAAGTTGCATATAATTGAATCACACCTTAATCACTATTCCATTCAAAGGAAGGTTTTCAACCAAAGCTTAAAACGAGTATAAACTAAAGGGTCAACCATTTCAAGACATTGAGTAGCTAGAACGGATAGTTACCAAACCTGAACTTACTCTTCCGAGGGTTCATAAGTTAGTTATCGATCCAAGCAACTCGGGATCTCTAAAAAACTTCGGACTCGGTTGGGATTATCGAGGTTTTAAAGCGACTCGGGATCCTTTGTCTCAAAGAGACTTTGACTCGAGTGATTTGTGCTTCTCGGGACCAAATCTTGAGAGGACGACCCAAGCTAACCTCAAGAAAAGAAAAGTTTTAAAAACACTGAACACGTGTATTTCCCCCATACACGTGTAAGACTCGTTTGCACCGGGACCAACAAGTATGCTTTTACTTTGTATAATCAAAACTGAATTTTGGACTTATTTACTGAAATAAATTGTTTATCACTGATGCTTTAAATATTATCGAATGTTACATATATTTACTGCATAACTGTTCAATAAATCGTATGTGTTACATTGTAGTTAATATAGTGATACTAGATCACAGAAGATTAAATTAACAGTCCCTTGTAACTAAAAGTACGTCATTCACGACCTAGATGGAAATGAACAATCCATCGTGAAAGGTTGAAGTGTAAGACTCAGATTGGCTTGTCTTGACCAAGAGATTAAACTAGTGCATGATTGATGCACTGAATAGGACCTACAGGAGGATAAATTCTTCAGAACTGAACAAGGAAGAATTAGACCTCAGTGGTTCGTTATTTCTTAATCTTCGTTCCTTAAATAGGATCACGTGGGATTGGTAATTATTGCTTTGACTTATCATGGGTAGAGAATCAACGAGATTCAATACTTTTTGTCTTGGGCAATATTATTGGTCACATGTGATTGCTAAGATTTAATACGGAGAATCGTGTGCAAGTACGCTTGTTCGATTTGCCCCCTTGGGAGGTTCATAAGCTTTATCATACCAAATCTTGCAAGTGGAATTAGTTTTCGGAATGGATAATAATGTTGAACCGTTCCTTGACCAAGGACAAAAGATATAATGGAAAGCTATTTCAGTGGCTTGAATTAATTAATGGGCTAGATAATCTTGAACACGGGATATAATAACCGGGAGCCATATTAACTGTAATATGGGTTAAGATGGATAGTGCAATATTAATTATGTAGTGGGATTAATTAATATTTATGGGCTTGAATAATATTGTGGCTCAATATTGATAATTCAAGATCCATTGGAATGTCCAATCTTAATTCTCCTAAAGGCCCCCTAAGTAGCCCAACATATAGCCCAATAACTGAAAAAGGTGTTTAAAATAAAATAAATATTGTTGCTTAATTTTTCCTATTTTTTTTGAAATTTATGGATAAAAGGGGAGAAAGATTTTCTTTGAATTTTGTTATGGAATGAAGATATTTATTCTTGGAATACAAGATTATCTCATTAAATACATGAAATCTCCCACTTGGTTATTCATATAGTTTGTTTCGAAAATTTTGAAGAATAAAAGGCAAGAAAGATTTTCTTGATTTTCTTGAAAAGATATTATGGAAGATATGTATTTCTTGAAATACAAGAATATCTCATAAATTCAAGAAGATTCAAATCTTGGATTCTTGGTCCCTCTTATTTTCGAATATCACCATAATATGATGAGGTGGGATTTTGTGGAATATTATAATTATGGGAAAAAGAATATAGGAGATATATTCAAGATTTCTTGGAGATCAAGAAAAGATTTTCCCACATTATTTTGCCCTAAAATTTCGACCACCTCTACTCTATAAATAGGGGATGATTCTTTCATTCCCAAGTACAATTCCATGTGATGGAAAAATTAGTAAATCCACAAAGGTGGTGCAACATAATCTATTTTTTCCTTTTTGTTAATTGTTCACAAGTGTCCTACCACCGGATAGTCGAACAAGGATTAAGGGAATACTTGGGAAGTTCTTTTGGTTAGTCTAATCAGCCAGATCACTGCCGTCCCAAGAGGTACGTTCACGTAAACTCGTAGAATTCCGCATGCGTAGGAATTACGTGAATTAATTATATGCATGATATGTTTTTTGGATTATTATTTGAATTAATATAGGATTAATTCATGCTAGTAATAATTATAAGAATTAAATTTGTATTTAAATATTCACCCCGAATAGATCTGTGCAAATTATTCCCCAACAACTGGTATATCGAGCCGCGTCGAGGTCGCCGAAATTTGAACTTGGCCAAGTGGCCGGCGGATCTTGGCGTGCATCCTTTGCGAGCTACTTAGCGTGGCGTTCGAGACAGAGTATTTTTTTTCGAGAATATCGAGTGGAAGAAATTCAAGACGGCGTTTCTTCAAGATCAATCCAAGAAAAATCAAACCATGACAATTGGATAATTTGTGCCCAATATGTTTATTTTTCTGTTTGCTTGATTTATTATTGTGCTATCTTATGCTTTATTTAATTTGTTTAAATGTGTTTGCATGAGAGTTGCCCAATGAAAAATCTCACCTTCAAAATTACTAAGTATGTTTAAATAATTAATTGACAATTTTATTCCGGATAATAAAATTGAGTTAATTTTGACCTCCATGATTTATTTATTTGTGAATTATTTTGGAGAAATTCCCCCCACGGGACGGTCAAAAGATAGCTTTCACATGAATGAATTCCAAATGGATGATAGTGGGTTATTATTAGTGGCGACGATGACCCTCCCCACGAGGCTCGTTCAATACGAAATAATAATCTTGTATTTAATCATGATTATTACTTAGGTATAAAATTGATATGCATATACTTCCCCGAAGTCCCTGTCAATTTTATATTGGTCAAGTGGGAGCCAACTATTAATCTGGATATTAAAGGTTTGTAACTGTTCTTGTTTGTAACCTGCTTGAATGTGTTTAAATAATGACCCACCCCACGTGGCTTATTAAACTGTTTTGAGATGTTGGCTGATGCATGTTCATATTTTTTTTGAGATTTTAATATGATGCATGTGATCGAACCTTGTGATATATATGTGCTTATGCATATTATTGTTTATTTCAGTTCATCATGTCGCAACCTTTTAATCCACTATTCAATATACTTAAAGACAATTTGCTCACTGGAGAAAATTTTGTTGATTGGAATCGTAAACTTACTATTGTCCTCACTGCACAAAGCCATAACTGGGTTCTCACCACACCTAAACCAGAAAAGCCAAAAGATGAGTCCACTAAAACGGTTAAGAAAGAGTATGCTGACTGGGAGCGTTCCAACGAAATGGCAAAGTGTACCATCTTGGCTTCTATGTCAGATGTGTTGCAACACCAACACCAGAACGTTGAGACCGCTGCAGACATCATGACTAGTCTTAAAGCGATGTTTCAACATCAGAACCGTGTGGCTCGTCAGATCACCATGAGGGACTTGCTCTCTATGAAAATGGTGGAGGGAACGCCCGTAAGGGAGCACGTTCTCCAGATGATGGCTCACCTTAATAAATTTGAGGTACTTGGTGCTGAATACGATATCGAGACCCAAATCGATTTCGTGCTCCACTCTATGACGAAAAGTTTTGAACAGTTTAGGCTGAACTACCAGATGAATAATCAGAAGTTTTCGATGCCTGATCTGTTGTAAGCTTTAGTCTCGGCGGAGGCAATATTGGGGCAAAAGAGCCAAGCCTTGGTGGCAAATGGACCCTCTTCTTCTTCTAGGCCAAGGGGTGGTAAGAACAAGAAAAGGGACAAAGGCCACAAGCAAGTGAACTCAAGTGTTGCCAATGGCAAAGAGAAGGCAAAGAAGGGTGGAGGTGTGAACAAGCTAGCTAAGGGGAAGTGCTTCAACTGCGGTGAAAAAGGACATTGGAGGTCAGCCTGTTCCAGACCCAAAAGGAAAGGAAAGAATGGTAATTCTCACGCACTAGTTGTTGAAACTTATCTAGAGGCGTATGCCTCCCATTTATGGGTGGTGGATACGGGATCCACTGATTATGTTTGTTTCACTTTACAGGGGTTCAAACGGACCCGGCAACTTAGTGGGAGTGAGATCCTCATCACACTGGGCAATGCTACGAGAGTGGCAGCTGAAGCAGTGGGAGAAGTGCACCTATCTTTTGAAGACAGAGTTTTAATTTTAAGAGATGTTCTTTACGTTCCAAGTTTTAGAAAGAATTTAATTTCAGTTTCTAAACTTTTTAATGATGGATATTCGGTTACTTTTAATAAAGTTGTTACCATTTCTCTTTTCGATAATTTATCTGTCATGGAACGTTGTCGAATAATCTCTATACAATTAACTGTGCACACCACTCACGAAATGCATCCTATAACACATCAACTGTTTCTGAGAAAAGAAAATGTTCATCAGACGTGAACGAGACACTTCTTTGGCATCTAAGATTAGGTCATATAAATCCAAAGAGGATCCAAAGGTTGGTGAAAGACGGTTCACTGGAGCTTCTCCAAGTTGAACCAATTCCAACCTGCGAATCATGTTTGGAGGGTAAAATGACCAAGAGGGCATTTGGAGCCAAGTGGAATAGAGCCAAAGAAGTGCTAGAGATCGTTCACACAGATGTATGTGGTCCAATGTCAACCAAAGAAAGAGGAGGTTATGAGTATTTTGTCACTTTTATTGATGATTACTCAAGGTACGGTTATATTTTCCTTATGAAGCATAAATCTGAGACCTTTGAGAAATTCAAAGAATTTAAGGCTCAAGCAGAGAATCATAGGGAAAAACGTATCAAGTCTCTACGATCTGATCGTGGAGGCGAATACCTCAGCGATGAGTTTTTGAACTACTTATCTGATGAAGGGATTGTATCCCAGCTCACTGCACCCGGAACCCCTCAACAAAACGGGGTTGCAGAGCGAAGAAACAGAACTCTTTTGGAAATGGTTAGATCTATGATGAGTTATGCGGATCTTCCCAAGTCGTTCTGGGGTCATGCCTTGGAAACAACAGCTTACATTCTGAACTTGGTGCCATCCAAATCGGTTCCCAAAACTCCCAAAGAATTGTGGACCGGGCGCAAGCCTAGTATGAGACACATGAGAATTTGGGGGTGTCCGGCCTACGTGTTGGACAAGGAAGCCGGAAAATTGGATCCTCGATCAGAATTAAGGTTGTTTGTAGGATACCCCGAGGGAATAAAAGGGTGTATGTTCTATGGTCCCGAAGATCAAAAGGTGGTCATAAGCACCCACTTTAGATTTTTGGAAGAAGACTATATGAACGAAAGAAGACCCAGAAGTGAGATTACCTTAAATGAGCTAAGGGGGCAAACCTCAATGCCAACTGTACAAGATGATATACCAAACGACACACTTACACAACCGGAACCTCGTCGTAGTGGGAGGGTTGTGAGACAGCCCGAGAGATTCATGGGAATAGGAGAGTCCTCGGACTTGATTCCCGGAAAAGACGAATCAGACACATGGACATATGATGAGGCAATCCAAGACAAGGATGCAGATTCTTGGCAAACAACAATGAAAGCCGAAATGGGTTCTATGTTTCATAACAAAGTGTGGGAGCTAGTCGAACCACTTAATGAGGTCAACCCATTGGTTGCAAGTGGGTGTACAAGAGAAAAAGAGGACCGGACGGGAAGGTGGAAACCTTCAAAGCAAGACTAGTGGCGAAAGGTTATACTCAGAAAAAAGGGATCAATTATGAGGAAACTTTTTCGCCCGTAACCATGCTTAAGTCCATCCGTATTCTCTTATCGATTGCTGCGCATCTTGACTTTGAAATCTGGCAAATGGATGTCAAGACAGCTTTCCTTAACGGAAGTCTTGATGAAGAGATCTATATGCAACAACCCCAAGGCTTCATTGAAAAGGCCAAGAACACCTAGTTTGTAAGCTCATGAAGTCCATTTACGGACTCAAACAGGCATCCAGAGCTTGGAACCAATGTTTTGATCATGTTATAAAGTCTTATGGGTTCGATCAAAACGAGTTTGAAAGTTGTGTGTACAAAAAGCATGTTCGAACTGCATTGGTATTCTTAGTACTATACGTAGACGACATTCTGATCATCGGGAACGATGTGAAGGTGTTATCAAACGTAAGGGCATGGCTTTCAAAACAGTTTGATATGAAGGACTTAGGGGAAGCCAGACACATCCTTGGGATCAAGATCACTCGAGATCGCAAGAAAAGATGATAGGCTTATCGCAAGCTTCATACATAGACACTGTCTTGAAACGATTCAGCATGCAAGATTCCAAGAAAGGCTTCGTACCTTTCAGACATGGAATCCATCTATCCAAGAAAATGTGCCCTAAGACGCAAAAGGAGATAGATGACATGAAAGGCATTCCTTATGCTTCGGCAGTCAGAAGCCTTATGTATGCAATGCTGTGTACGAGATCGGATATCTGCTTTGTCGTTGGCATGGTGGAAAGATATCAAAGTAACCCATGGAAAGATCATTGGACGGCAGTTAAAAACATTCTGAAGTATCTGAAAAGAACTCGGGATAGAATGTTGGTTTATCAGTCAGATAGTTCAATCCCCATCGGCTACACGGACTCGGATTTCCAATCAGACATAGACTCCAGAAAATCTACCTCCGGTAGTGTGTTTTGCATGGGGGGAGGAGCCGTGACATGGAGAAGCGTCAAGAAAAAATGCGTCGCAGATTCTACCATGGAAGCCGAATATGTAGCTGCTTGCGAGGCAGCGAAAGAAGCGGTTTGGCTCAAGAACTTCCTAGTGGACTTGGATGTGGTTCCGAATTTGCCCAGCAGAATCACTGTTTATTGTGACAATGCCGGAGCAGTTGCAAATTCAAGGGAACCAAGAGCCCACAAAGCCAGCAAACACATTGAAAGGAAATACCATCTTATACAAGATATCGTTAAGAGAGGAGATATAGATGTGGCAAAGATAGCGTCTGAGGATAACCTAGCAGATCCATTCACAAAGGGTCTGCCTCTGAATACATTCGAGAGACATGTGGAAGGAATGGGTGTCAAGACCGTTGTCAATCTGCTTTGAGTATAAGTGGGAGAAATTATTAGGTTCGTGTAGGTGACATTAGATGTCACGGACTACACGAGACATGTTGTAGTATACATAAAAGCAGACTTTGAGTATAAGTGGGAGATTGTTGGGATTATACTGGAAAGTATGCTTTTACTTTGTATAATCAAAACTGAATTTCGGACTTATTTACTGAAATAAATTGTTTATCACTGATGCTTTAAATATTATCGAATGTTACATATATTTACTGCATAACTGTTCAATAAATCGTACGTGTTACATTGTAGTTAATTTAGTGATACCAGATCACAGAAGATTAAATTAACAGTCCCTTGTAACTAAAAGTACGCCATTCACGACCTAGATGGAAATGAACAATCCATCATGAAAGGTTGAAGTGTAAGGCTCAGATTGGCTTGTCTTGACCAAGAGATTACAATAGTGCATGACTGATGCACTGAATAGGACCTACAGGAGGATAAATTCTTCATAACTGAACAAGGAAGAATTAGACCTCAGTGGTTCGTTATTTCTTAATCTTCGTTCCTTAAATAGGATCACGTGGGATTGATAACTATTGCTTTGACTTATCATGGTTAGAGAATCAACGAGATTCAATACTTTTTATCTTGGGCAATATTATTGGTCACATGTGATTGCTAAGATTTAATACGGAGAATCGTGTGCAAGTACGCTTGTTCGATTTGCCCCCTTGGGAGGTTCATAAGCTTTATCATACCAAATCTTGCTAGTGGAATTAGTTTCCGGTATGGATAATAATGTTGAACCGTTCCTTGACCAAGGACAAAAGATATTAATTAATGGAAAGCTATTTCAGTGGCTTGAATTAATTAATGGGCTAGATAATCTTAAAAACGGGAAATAATAACCGGGAGCCATATTGACTGTAATATGGGTTAAGATGGATAGTGCAATATTAATTATGTAGTGGGATTAATTAATATTTATGGGCTTGAATAATATTGTGGCTCAATAATGATAATTCAAGATCCATTGGAAGGTCCAATCTTAATTCTCCTAAAGGCCCCCTAAGTAGCCCAACATATAGTCCAATAACTGAAAAAAGGTGTTTAAAATAAAATAAATATTGTTGCTTAATTTTTCCTTTTTTTTTCGAAATTTATGGATAAAAGTGGAGAAAGATTTTCTTTGAATTTTGTTATGGAATGAAGATATGTGTTCTTGGAATACAAGATTATCTCATTAAATTCAAGAAATCTCCCACTTGGTTATTCATATAGTTTGTTTCGAAAATTTTGAAGAATAAAGGGCAAGAAAGATTTTCTTGATTTTCTTGAAAAGATATTATGGAAGATATGTATTTCTTGAAATACAAGAATATCTCATAAATTCAAGAAGATCCAAATCTTGGATTCTTGGTCCCTCTTATTTTCGAAAATCACCATAATATGATGAGGTGGGATTTTGTGGAATATTATAATTATGGGAAAAAGAATATAGGAGATATATTCAAGATTTCTTGGAGATCAAGAAAAGATTTTCCCACATTATTTTGCCCTAAAATTTCGACCACCTCTACTCTATAAATAGGGGATGATTCTTTCATTCCCAAGTACAATTCCATGTGCTGGAAAAATTAGTAAATCCACAAAGGTGGTGCAACATAATTTATTTTTTCCTTTTTGTTAATTGTTCACAAGTGTCCTACCACCGGATAGTCGAACAAGGATTAAGGGAATACTTGGGAAGTAGTTTTGGTTAGTCTAATCAGCCAGGTCACTGCCGTCCCAAGAGGTACGTTCACGTAAATTCGTAGAATTCCGCATGCGTAGGAATTACGTGAATTAATTATATGCATGATATGTTGTTGGATTATTATTTGAATTAATATAGGATTAATTCATGCTAGTAATAATTATAAGAATTAAATTTGTATTTAAATATTCACCCCGAATAGATCTGTGCAAATTATTCCCCAACAAATTGAAGATAGTGAAACTAGCTCAACTACTCTTTCTCAATTCTTAGATTCTAGTAGTAATGTTAATATTGATAAAAAACATTTATCTACTATTTACATGATTATATCCCAAAAATGGTATACCAATATTTCTCTTCTTATAAATAACTCATATAAGAAAGATTTTATCGCTATGATTGATAGTGGTGCCGACTTAAGTGTCATACAACTAGGAATAATTCCTACTACGTTCTTTGAAAAGACTACTCACTCCTTGTCTCATGCAGGTGGAGGCTCTTTAAAAATTAATTATAAGCTTAAAAATGCTTATGTTTGTGTTGATGGTTGTTGTATTTCTAATGACTTTCTTATTGCTGAAGACATTACTAGTCAAATGATTATTGGTCTTCCTTTTCTTTTTAAGTGAGGGACGGTATTACAGGTACCTATAATGGTAAACCTATTACTTTTAAGTTTATTATACTAAACATATTCATAAGGTTCTTAATTTAATTCAAGATCAAATTAACAATAAAAATTATCAAATCAATTTTTCTTAAAGATGAGCTTAATTCTATTACTATTAATGATAGAATAAAGAATCCTAAGCTTCAGGATAAAATCAAACTTTTGTATAATAAATTTTCTATTGATATTTGCTATGATTTTCCTAATGCTTTTTGGGATAGAAAGAAACATATAGTTTCTCTTCCTTATGAGGAAGACTTCAAAGAGAATAAAATTCTGACTAAGTCTAGACCTTATCAAATGAACTCTGAATATTTAGAGTTATGCAAAAAGGAAATATCTTCCTTATTACAGAAGAAGCTTATTACTCCTTCTAAATCCCCTTGGTCTTGTACTGCTTTCTATGTTAATAACCATTCTGAGCAGGAACGTGGAGTTCCTAGATTAGTTATTAATTATAAACCTCTTAATAAGGTTTTAAAATGGATTAGACATCATATTCCTAATAAGAAAGATCTTCTTGACATATTAGTCAATGCTCTTGTCTTCTCCAAATTTGATTTAAAATCAGGTTTTTGGCAAATTCAGATTAATCAACCTGATAGATATAAAACTGCTTTTAATGTTCCATTTGGTCATTACTAATGGACTGTTATGCCTTTTGGTCTTAAGAATGCTCCTTCAAAATTTCAGCAAATTATGAATGATATTTTTAATCCCTATAGTGATTTTATTATTGTCTATATTGATGACATTCTTGTATTTTCTAAAGATATTAAAATACATTTTAAACACCTTGATATGTTCAAAAAGTTAGTCATTAAAAATGGTTTAGTTATTTCAAAACCTAAAATGGTTTTATTCCAAACTAAAGTTAAATTTCTTGGTCATATAATTGACAAAGGTAATATTATTCCTATTCAACGAAGTATTGAATTTGGTAATAAATTTCCTGATATTATGACTAATAAAACTCAACTACAAAGATTTAGGAAGTCTTAATTATGTATCTTCTTATATTAAAATTCTTGTTGAAGATTCCGCTATCTTATATGTGTTGGGAGATGAATTTAATAAAGATATATGATTTTGATTAGATCCCAAAACCCCTGAGTATGACATGTTCAGGATAATCTTGATAGTTGAGTCAGGATTCAGTTTTAGAGTATTCGGGATGATATCTGCAAAATGTATAGTCAGCAGATATAGATCAGGTTAGGATCTGAAGATTCTGAAGAACTCAGTATGTATCTGAAGAAACTGAAGTTTCAGTATGAAACTAAAGTTTCAAGACTCGAAGAAATCGAGAATCAAGACTCGATGCAGAAATCGAGATATCAAGACTCAAAGATGAAATCGAGATATCAAGACTCGAAGATGAAACCGAGGAATCAAGACTCAAAGATGAAGACTCGAAGATATCAGTCAGTATATCTGTGAAAACTCAGAAGACACTAAAAACTCAGAAGACTCAAGATCAAGATCAAGACCGGAGATCAAGATCAAGATCAAGACAAAGGATACGGGAAGGCATGATGAATTATTGAAGACTTCAAGAATGTCTTGAATGCTCAGTATAAACCTGAATGTTCCGAGGCACTGAGAATATCTATCTGAAGGATGCAATATTGAGAAGATCGCGATTCCTTAGAAAAATAAACACTTGCCAAGACATTCAAATGCAGACAAAAGGAACTAAGTCAAAGTGTTGTTAAGGTTATATCAACTCAGAGAATGTAACCAAAAGAGCCGTTGAAGGTGTCTACCTTTAACTGGAGACAAAAGTCAAAAAGAGGAAGACAACACTGTACCATATCGACAATCGACGGTGATGTGTTGAAAAAAAGATGTCAGAAGTACAAAGTTCCAAACTACAAAAAGTGAAGATCAGCTACATGAAAGGCTATTGCCTAAAACGTGTTAGGGAGTTTCAAACCCTAAATATAGCCGTTCCTCACACACCATAAGAGGAAACTAACGAAGTTATCTCCTCCAACGGATAGTTTTCAAGAGTGACCTTGGTGTATGCCTATAAATACTTGTGACCCTCTACATTGTAAGGTTACGGGAAATTTGTAAGCAACTCAAGAGCTCAAACTTATTATCGCAAAGTTAAAGCACTCGAAAAACTTAGAATTTCCCAAGTGCTTTTAAATCGAAGAGAGCTCATTCCACTAAGCCTAGCTTGATAAGATATATCCAAAGCTTAGTCGAGATATCCTAGCCTTTGCATTGTACTTTATTGTAAAGGATATCTCATCCTAGTTGGAAACCAACCAAGAAACCCCAAACCCTTTAGAAGGTAGTTTGAGTGTGATTGTTGGTGAGAAGAGTTGTAAATAGTTATTAAAATACGCGGAGTAGTCAGAAAGCTCTAGAGGTGAAGTTAGTAAGCTACAGAGGTAGTCTGAAAGCTTGTTTGTGTTTGAGTAAGTAAACTACGGAGGTAGTCAGAAAGCTCAAGGTCGGGTTGAGTAAGTAAACTTACTCCTCTGAGGGTTCAGTAAGTTAGTTATCTGATCCAAGCAACTCAGGATCTCTAAAAACTCAGGACTCGGTTGGGATTATCTGAGGTTTCGAAAGCGACTCGGGATCATTTCATCTCGATGAGACTTTGACTCGAGTGATTTGTGCTTCTCGGGACCAAATCTTGTGACAACGACCCAAAGCCGACCTCGGTAAAAGAAAAGTTTTAAAAACACTTGAACACGTGTATTCCCCCATACACGTGTAAGACTCGTTTGCACCGCGACCAACAAGTGGTATCAGAGCAGTGGTTCAACTTGACCACCTGCTTTGTTGACCAAAGTTTTATTTGCTAAAAATACTTGTGGTCTATCCGAATCGATCTTATTTGTTGAATTCTTAAAAGACTCGGATAAAAATGTCTTCTAAGAAACTTCTCATGTTCTCGAGTGGAGAACTATGATTTATGGAGATCGAGAATGCAGGCTCACCGTATTCTAAACATGAACGAATGTGGAGAGTGGTCTCTGAAGGGCCATTCCAATTTACTGTGGTGAATCCCAGAGGAACAAAAAATGAGAGAAACGATCTTAGAGCAGAATTTCCTAAGTCTGATGACCAACTGACTCCTAAGGAGAGAAAGTTAGTCAATCTAGACTATATTGCTAAAGACACACTATCAAAGACAATTGATGATGGTGTGATGGGAATGATCTCTCAACTGCAATCTTTGAAAAAGAAATTTAGGATACACTAGTCAGAATGTGCCAAGGCACAGATCATATCAAGGAAAACAAACTTTCAGTTGTAATTGGAAAGTTTGATAGTTTTGAGATGGAAGAAGGTGAATCAATTGACAAATTGGAAGTCAGATTCACTAGTATTATGAATGATCTAAATGCACTTGGAAAGAAATATCCACAGAGAGAAATTGCATTGAAAATTCTTAGAGGTCTTTCTAAGAAATGGGATATACATGCAAAGTGGTGATTGAAAACACCAAAAACATTAATTCAATGCCCTATCAACAAGTCTTCTACGAAGTTTGAAGGCCTATGAGTTTGTAATTGATAAGAAATCTAAAAATAAAAAACCCAGAAACGAGTGTTCGAGAAAAGAAAAGATGATTCATCATCTAGTAAGAATGTGGCTTTTAAAGCCAAAGATAAAACATCTTCAATAAAACTAGAGAGTCCGAGAACTCCCTTGCTAAGAATCGAGAGAAGGATGAGCTTGAGGATAAGCTAGCAAAAGGCTGATGGCACCCACACTTCAAACTTCGAAGAAATGCCCAAGGTTGTAGACAAGGAAAAGGACTCATGGTTTCTACAAAAAGTTGAATGATCGGTAGGAAAGCCCAAACCTCGGTGAAGGCTAGAAAACTGAGAAACTCAAGATTGGAAAATTCTTAAATGGAAGTACTTCAAAGCCTCAATGGGAGCTAAGAATGCAAACTGAAAGGATCTAACCAAAAAAGCTGAACATCGAAGGAGGAAATTTCGAGAAGAGAAACACTTTCGAGGATAGAGATATTCTCAATTGAAGAGACCAAGTCCTCGATATACTAAAAGACCCAAATTTTCAAAGAAGACAACTTTGAACCCCCTTGCCTAAGGGGTAAAGGATACGAACCGCCCAAAAGTCAACAAAGATTTAGACCAAAGGTTAAGGATGCAAACAAGAAAAAAGCCTAAAGATCTGAACAAAAGGCCCAAGAACCAAAGAAAAATTCAAAGGCTCATGTTCATGCTAAGGCAAGCACTCATACACTAAGCATCCGAACAAAACCGCTAAAGGCACCCAAAGGATGTAGTAAATGTGTATGTAGATATTTATGGAAGATGGATCGACCACTCTAAAGTGATTAGAGTTGTCAGCAGATTTGGATTCGAAAGGTCTGACTAACCTTGTAGGACCCTACACAAATTGGGTACCTAAAAATTGATACATTTTTCAGAGCAAAACCAAGGGCACCGAAATGATCAAAGATCATATAAGACCGATGAGTAGAGACGAAAAAGGCCCACGATGTATGGTATCTTGACGGTGGATGTTCAAGACATATGGCAGATTTAAGAAGATACTCAATTGACTATGTTGAACAAAGAGGACCTCGAGATCACTTTTGGAGATAACTCAAGGGAAAGACTGGAGGATATGGAACTTTGGAAATCGACTCAGTTCATATCCATGGTGTTTCATATGTATTTGGATTGAAGCATAACTTGCTTTCAATAGGCCAATTCTGTGATAAGGGTTTTAATGTTGAGTTCTCTAAGAACTTATGTTATGTGAAAGATGATACATCACGTAAAAATATTCTTGTTGGTACTAGAAAAGGAAATGTGTATCTTTGTCGATTGGAGTTCAACTCCTAAAGATACATGTTTGGTTGCTAAAAGTTCCACAGATACCAGGTTTGGTTATGGCATAAAAGAATGAATCAATTTGAATTTCAAAAACCTGAATAAACTTGCAAGATTAGCTCTTGTAAGAGGGTTGCTTTAATGAAGTGTTCAAGAAGGAACATATTTGTGATGCGTGCAAAAAGGAAAACAAATTAGAGCATCATTTAAGAGCAAAGTAGATGTTTCTCTTGAAAGTATACTTCGCCATTTGATATGGATCTTTTTGGTCCTATAACACCAATGATGAGCAATAATGGCGGAAATACACATTGGTAGTAGTTGATGACTACTCAAGATATACTTGGGTCATATTCTTTTTCAAGAAGAAAGAGACTCGAGATAAAGTCGCCGAATTCTTGAAAAAGCTCAAGATTGAGAAAAATCTGAGTGTGGTCAAAATCAGATCTGACAAAGGAACTGAATTTATAAATCATATCATATCTGATTATTGTGCAGCAAATGGTATTACTCATGAAACATCACCGCAAGGACCCTCAACAAAATGGTGTTCTTTGAAAGAAGGAACAGGACTCGAAAAAAAGAAGGCTGCGAGGACAATGATAGTGAAGTCGATATTCCTAAAAGATTTTGAAATTTTGAAGTCGTCAACACCGCATGCTATTCTCGAAACAGGATCCATCTTGACCAAGAGTCAAGGCAAAACACCTTATGAGCTTTGGAATGAAAGGAAGCCTCTTGTTTCTTTCTTTCGTGTGTTTGGTTGCAAGTGTTTCATACACAATAATGGTAAAGATCGGTTGAAAACATTTGATAGTAAAAGGCGATGAAGGAATATTCTTAGGATATTCTCAAGTCAATAAAGCTTTCGAGTTTACAAGCGTAGAACTCTTATTGTGGAGGAAACACCTCATGTTGTTTTTGATGAATCTACTTGTGTTCGGAAAAAGCAGAACATGATGCTTGATGATGACTGACAAGAGGATCACCAGATTAAGCCCGAAAAGGAATGACAAATCATCCATCGAACACGAAAATAAGAAGTCGGTCACATTCTATGATTGGAGTGACTCGGACTCAAATAAAGAAGTTCGGGATGGAACTCGGGATGGTGAGACTCGGGAAAGCCCAACACACCAAAAGGTGACCAAACGAACAGACACCGTTCGGACTCGGGTATGTGATGCCAATGAAGATGTGGTCACACGGTGAGGCAATTTTCGAATCTATCAACCAAAGGGGGGAACAAATGTCTCGACAATGTTCAATGGAATTTCCATGAGGAAGATGATTCCCTTTCTTATTTTCTGTTGTTCCCTGAGTTTAATGAATTAACTGAACATAACATTTCAAATGTTGAGGATACTATTGAAGGGGGAACATCTAGAAGGAAATGGTTAGATAGTCATCCTACAAGTCAGATTGTGGGTGATCTAATTGAAGGTGTTAAAAACAAGAAGGTTCCATGGTGAGAGTGCACTATTCTCGGCCGCTTCCTATCGGAGAAAGAGCCTCTTCGAGATTGGTGAAGCTCTACAAGATTCTCATTGGATTCTTTGCTATGCAAGATGACTGAATCAATTCTCAAGAAATGAAGTATGGGAGCTAGTAGATAGACCTGAAAGGCACAATGTCATTAGAACCAAGTGGGTTTTCAAGAATAAACGAGATGAAAACAACAACATTGTAAGAAACAAGGCAAGGCTAGTTGCACAAGGTTATTCCCAAGAAGAAGGCTTGGATTATGATGAAACCTTTGCACTGTTGCAAGACTAGAAGCCATCAGGTTGTTTCTTGCATATCTTGCCCACATGAAGTTCACTGATCTATCAAATGGATGTGAAAAGTGCATTTCGAGCGGTGTGCTTAAAGAAGAGGTTTATGTGGAACAACCTCCCGGTTTCAAAGCAGAATGACCAAGTTCTGGTGCTTTCGATGGTCTTAAAAGCTTTGTATGGTCTTAAGCATGGTTTTGAGCATGGGGAAGATAGAACTCGTTAGGGATAGAAGATGGGGAAAATATCTTCTTGGTTCGGGATATATGTTGATGACATCATTTTTGGATCTCAAACCATCAATTTGTGTGAAACGTTTTCAACACGATGAAAGGCAAGTTTGAGATGTCAATGATGGGAGAGATGAATTTCTTTCTAGGTCTTCAAGTGAAACAATCAAAGGAAGGAATCTTCATCAACCGTGCAAAGTACACCGAGATCGATTGCCAAATATGGTGTGCAGATTGCAATGCGATTAGAATTCCTATGAATACTAACTACAAGATGGATCGATTATGAAGGCAAATCGGTGAGTCATAATCGATTATAGAGGAATCATTGGATCATTGCTCTATCTCACGCCAAGTAGGCGGATATAACATTTCTTTGTTGGGATATGTGCAAGATACCAAGCTAATCCTAAGGCTAGTCACATGGAGGTCGCCAAAAAGATCTTGAAGTATCTTAAGCACAAAATGAATAGAGGATTATGGTATCCGGTGATGATAACCTTGAATTAACTGGTTACTCAGATGCTGATTATGGAGGTTGCAAGATTGACAGGAAGCCCACTACAGGAACGTGTCAATTTCTAGGAAGTAAGCTGATATCTTAGTTTTCGAAGAAACATACCTCAAGAGCAACCAATCTTAATGAAAGTGAATACATGGTTGCAGGAAGTCGGGCTGTGCTCGATTCTTTGGCTCGCACAACAATTAAGGGATTATAAAGTTGTAGCCAATGAAGTACCAATATTTTGTGACAATAATAGTGCCATTGCAATTTCACAAAATCCGGTATTATTACACCGGATGTAAGCATGTGGATATCGGGCATCACTTCATCGAGAGATCATGTCGAGAAAAAGGACATAAGGATGGAGAAAATTCATCTCGATAATAGAGAGTCGATATCTTGACTAAACCTTTGGCTGAATCAAGATTTCAGGAACTTTCAGTTGAATTAGGGATGTTTGATCCGGGTGTATAAGAGTAAATCTGAAAAATTGAAGGTTTTCAGATGCATGAAGTTTTCTCATATTTCTACCGAGAAACTCAGGATAAAATGGAAATCTTGAATCGAGTCTCAGAAACTTCGATTTCTTGAAGGTCAATTTTCGATATTATCTTGAACCCATTCATTACTCGAAGATTATAATCGACATTCTATCAAGGTCAATACTCAGTAAGACTGATAGAGGGAAATTAGTCTGAAGAAGAAATGACTCGTGCGACTCATTTATTGCTTAAGTGAAGCTCAGTAATCATTTGCAATAAATACAAAACACCTAAGGAATGTTTTTTGGGCGGGATCTTTTGAAATTCGAAGAAGGTCAACAGTCATTTAATGCTCTGTTACATTAATGACCAATGAGGATAAATTGGCGGCTTACTTTTCGGAAGATCGACTGTTCGCATACCCGATTAATTGGCGATTAATCTCAACCGTTGCTTTTCACCTAACCGACACGAATTCCCATGATCTCAAAACTATATATTCCTCAAGAATCCATTCAAGCCAAATTTTATCAAACCCTTCATTCCCAAAATCCTCTGCAAGAAAATCCCCTTTGCCCAGAAAACCTAAACCCTAAATCTTCAAATCTTCAAATCTCAAATGGCTCTTAACGCTTTCGACAAATTAGCCAAGACAAATAAGCCATGGTACGAATACGTGGTGTCTCTGGAAAGCACGTCAAATGCCAAGCACGAGGAAGAGGCGCTCCACTTAATCCAACTGACGACCCTCATCGCGAATCGACCGGAGCAGGAGTATGCTCGTGAGGTAATCGAGTTTGTTGCAAATATGGAAATATATGATTTTGGAGGATAATATAGAATAAAAGATTTGAGTTTTCATCTTGAACAATCGATGAAGTATGTGGATTTTGTTCGTGAATTAAATATAGTCCCTAAGGATTTAAATGATGTATTTGGAGTTATGCGATGGGGAGATGATCCTCAATCAAAGACATATATATGTTGGGGCGATTGAGGACTCACCCACCAAGGAGTATCTTGACAAGGTTGCCGAGAAACCTATTAAATTTGGGGCAATATCAACTCCTGCCACAAAACAAACATGGAGATGTCCGAGAGGAGGAGGACATTTTGCCGAAGAGGACTTTTAAGGGAAAGAAAGAGAAGAAAGTGGAATCACCGATTGCGGCTGCTGCAGAAGAAACCCAACAAACCAAGGGGAAGGTTTTGTTGGATGCCAAGAAGGAGCATGGTGAGAAGTTGAAGAAGCAGAAAACCCTCGCTCCAAAGCGCAAAAGGATGGTGGTTCTCACTGATGAAGATGAAGAGAGTGAGACTGAGGAGATTCAGCCTGAGAGCCAAGCTGCTCAGAAATCGCCCTTACTTGTATTGGCTCAAAGCTATCTCAAAGGCACAAGATCAAACCGAGGAGCAAGTCTTCTCGAGGTTCTTGAGACTTAACTTAGCTCGGATAAATTTTCTCGGGGAAATTTTTCAGGACCTCGAACCTCGAGAAAATGTTTAGATTCCCTCTGAGGAAGTGGCGGCTCAGACCACAGAAGATGCTCAGATTCCTGCTGAGGAAGAGCCCGTTCAATTCTCAGAGCAAACTGAAAATCCCATCGAGGAGGCGCCCGCCGCAGACCTCGTAACCAAGCCGATTCAAACCGAGGAGCAACCGCCCAAACCTCGAGAGTTTGCCGAGCCTCGGGGGAGCAAGTGAATTTTGATGAGCTCCTGAATGAGCTCTTAGTAGATCTTTCAGCAGATTTTCTAACTGAACCTGAGAGCCCGATGCTCAAGAAAGGTGAAGCTGAAGAGACCGAATGGCGAAGCAAGGGGGAATGGTTCATTCTTGACCGCTACCCCGAAAGTGAGCTTATTCCCCGACCTCCAAGACATCTTCTTGATTGAGGTCAACGGTCTTCATCCTCAACCAGACTCTTCTAGAGATGCTAAATATTGCTTCATTCAGAGGGGAAGACTGGTGGAACGAGGAGACAGCTTTCCTCACTGAATTCTCAGGATTCAGAAAGACAAAGCTCAGGATGAAAATTTCCAATTTTGATGAGCTAGTTCGAGAAGAAGATCGCGAGGAGAGGAGAGCTACCGGTTGGCACCCCCTAGCAAAGCCAGAGACAAATCTCAAGATGGGGACCAGCAGGGAGATGCTGAGGATTAGTCTCAGATGGATAAGGAAACTTCTTGTGCTGATCAACCTGAAACCATTCAACCTCAGACTGAAGCTAGCACTCTTTAGGTACCTTTTGGCACTATTAACAATTATGCCAAAGTTACTGAAGTTTCTATCTTTAACTCAATTGTCGATGTCTGGATCGAGGCTCGATTAGAGACTGGAGCTCGGGATGAAGTTGATGCTTTCAAAGTGACCGACCCTCAAAGTCAGGTTCGAACCCCAGATGATCATTCAAACACGAAGGTGCAAAATGTTCCGAGATCGATCTCACTCCCCATAGTGGAGAAACTTGAGAAGGTTGAGCCAATCTTTGAACAAAATCACTTTCGGATGGAAGAGACATTAGCCAGCCAATCTCAGAAGATGGAGAATCTTAGTTCATCTTCAGAACTGGTGCAACTTCAAGACACTATGACCTCAAAGATGTCCTCCATGGAAGACAAGCTAAATGAGAAGCTGGAGGGAGCCAATACGATTTGAAAGTCTTTGAACTTAAATGTAAGTACCGAGGAGAGTCTTGAAGTTTTTAGAGGTGAAATTAGAGAAGAACGAAATCTTGATCGATCAAGTTCTTTGTTGAGGAAATGAGCTCAATGCTCATGACCAAGATGACAGAGATGTTTAAAGATGCTCTCTCTGGCCAGTTTGCCCATCTTTCGGAAGAATTGTCTGTGGCAAAGAACCACCTCAGGAGGCTAGAAGATGAACAGGATCACTTAGCAGGAGAGGTGTGTTGTGTAAGCAAAGAGCAATACCATATGGGCACAGCACTCTCTAGACTTCTTCCAAATTATGGTGCCAAGAAGGGGGAAAATCCAGGTGAAGACCTCAGGAAGTTATTGGCACGTACTTTGGAGAAAAAGGCGCAAAAGGAAGCTGAAATGAATACCCTATCTAAAGCCTTGAAGGAAGTCGAAGCAACTGAGAAGCTGAAGTTCAGTAAGGTGGAAAAGCCGATCTACACTCAGGTTTCTGAGGAAACCATGCTTGAAGTTGCGAGAGAGAAACTGAGTGATAGAGCTAAGGTTAGAACAAGCCAGGCTGCTGCTGAATTGTCTATGAAGAGGAAAGCCTTGGGCATTGTTGAACCTGAGAGCAAGCGTGCAAAGGCTTCTAAGCCAGTCCAGAGGAAGCTGATATTGGGTACTAAAGATTCTGAGTCTGAGCCCAAGAAGAAAGTCTTCAACACAAGGAATGCTCTGAAAACACTCCAGATCGAACAAGCAAAGAAAACTGCTGCTTCTATTTCTGGTGTACCAGTGATCAGAAAGAAAACTGAAGAAGAGCAGAAAAGAAGGAGTGGATTCAGAAGGTTTGCTAGCAAGAGGAAAGGGAGCACTAAAGCACTGAAATGGCCGCATGTTGATAAGTGGATTCCAGTCCATCTCAACGATGCTTGGGAAGAGATCAAGAGAACCTTCTGGTTCTACTATGATGTGCTCAGAGAGTGGAGAGGGAGAGCTCAGATCCGAATGAGGCTTTCTTTGATTATCTCCTGACCTTCTATCCAAAATATCTTCAAGGATGGATAAATCTTGCGGATGAAGGAAAGGTCACGGATAACCGCCTCGGTCCATATGTGTACCCTTCTCCTATGCTCGAGAATGGCTGTGTGAATGAGAAGGCCATTTCTCAGGAAATATCTCAGTACGCCACTCAGTTAGGTCTGACAGGGAACAGTCCGGATATCATCAAGGAAAGAGATGTGCTGAAGAGAAGATACTACGGAATGTTCAACCTAGAAGTCCCTGCTGATGAGGTGGAAGAGCAGAGCTGAAGAACCATACTGAAGAGCAGAGCTGAAGAACAGAATGAAGACTCAGAAGATAAAGACTCAGAAGATTCATGTAATCTTTTATTTTTTTGTCTTTTTGATTTTGTTCTGATAAGATTCATTGTAACCTGTAACAGACTACCTATCATCAATGAAAACTTATCATTTATGCTCAAAAGATAATATCTCATTATCTTATTTACATGTCTTTTACTTTTGATATGTTGAATGATGTCTCTGAATTAATTGTTTATGGGGGAAATTGTTTATTAAGTATTTGGTGATGAATCCTTTGAGAGATTCATTACTGAAGAAATTGTTGAATAATTAATTGTTAGGAGATTCTCTACTTAAGAAATTGTTGGGAGATTCTCTGTTCAGGAAATTGTTGGAGACATGACCAATCTTGTAATAGGATAAACTGAAACCTGGGTTTAGGTTGTATGGTTGTAACAAGATAGGTTTTGGCATCATCAAAAAGGGGGAAATTGTTGGGAAATGAATTTAATAAAGATATATGATTTTGATTAGATCCCAAAACCCCTGAGTATGACATGTTCAGGATAATCTTGATAGTTGAGTCAGGATTCTGTTTTAGAGTATTCAAGATGATATCTGCAAAAATGTATAGTCAACAGATATAGATCGAGGTTAGGATCAAGATTCTGAAGAACTCAGTATGTATCTGAAGAAACTGAAGTTTCAGTATGAAACTAAAGTTTCAAGACTCAAGAAGAAATCGAGAATCAAGACTCGATGAAATCGAGATATCAAGACTTCGATGTGAAACTCGAGATATCAAGACTCAAGATGAAATCGAGGAATCAAGACTCAAAGATGAAGACTCGAAGATATCGCTTAGTATATATCTGTGAAAACTCGAAGACATCGAAAACTCGAAGACTCAAGATCAAGACGTAAGACCGGAGACTAGAGATCAAGATCAAGACAAAGGTTATGAAGGCACGATGAATTATCAAGACTTCAAGAATGTCATCAATGCTCAAGATAAACTTGAATGTTCCGAGGCACTGAGAATATATATCTAAAGGATGCAATACTGAGAAGATCGCGATTCCTTAGAAAAATAAATACTTGCCAAGACATTCAAATGCAAACAAAAGGAACTAAGTCAGAGTGTTGTTAAGGTTATATCAACTCAGAGAATGTAACCAAAAGAGCCGTTGAAGGTGTCTACCTTTAACTGGAGACAAAAGTCAAAAAGAGGAAGACAAAGATTGTACCATATCGACATCGACAAAGGATGTGTCATTTGAAAAAAAAGATGTCAAGTACAAAGTTCATCGCAAAAAGTGAAGATCGGCTACATGAAAGGCTATTGCCTAAACGTGTTAGGGAGTTTCAAACCCTAAATATAGTCGTTCCTCACACACCATAAGAGGAAACTCACGAAGTTATCTCCTCCAACGGATAGTTTTCAAGAGTGACCTTGGTGTATGCCTATAAATACTTGTGACCTTCTCCATTGTAAGGTTACGGGAAATTTGTAAGCAACTCAAGAGCTCAAACTTATTATCAGAAAGTTAAAGCACTCGAAAAACTTAGAATTTCCCAAGTGCTTTTAAATCAAGAGAGCTCATTCCACTAAGCCTAGCTTGATAAGATATATCAAAGATTAGTCGAGATATCCTAGCCTTTGCATTGTACTTTATTGTAAAGGATATCTCATCCTAGTTGAAACCAACCAAGAAACCCCAAACCCTTGAGAAGGTAGTTTGGAGTGTGTTTGTTGGTGAGAAGAGTTTTAAAGAGTTAGTAAACTACGCGGAGTAGTCGAGAAGCTCTAGAGGTGAAGTTAGTAAGCTACGAGGTAGTCCAAAGCTTGTTTGTGTTTGAGTAAGTAAACTACGGAGGTAGTCGGAAAGATCAAGGTCGGGTTGAGTAAGTAAACTACGTGGGAAGTAAAGTAAAGCTCAGGGCGAAGTTGAGTAAGTAAACTACGCGAGGTAGTTAGAAAGCTCGATGAAGTGATTAGTGAATTTTCTCGAGGATCGAGAGAGTGGACGTAGGAGCTTGAGTCTCCGAACCACTATAAATTGTTGTGTTATTTATTGCTTTCTTTATCTGTCAGGCTTAATCGTTGCATTGACTTAAAACCGAAAGCATAATTTCACCGAGATTTGGTTGGAATCAATCCTTTGGAAGTTGCATATAATTGAATCACGGCCTAATCACTATTCCATTCAAAGGAAGGTTTTCAAAGAAAGCTTAAAAACGAGTATAAACTAAAGGGCCAACCATTCCACACATCGGAAAGTAGCTAGAGAACAGATAGTTACAAAAACCGAACTTACTCCTCGAGGGTTTAGTAAGTTAGTTATCCGATCCAAGCAACTCGGGATCTCTCGAAAACTTCGGGACTCGGTTGGGATTATCTCGAGGTTTCGAAAGCGGCTTCAGATCCTTTGTCTCTCAAGAGACTTTGACTCGAGTGATTTGTGCTTCTCAAAGACCAAATCTTTAGGACAATGACGACCCAGTGACCTCTCAAGAAAAGAAAAGTTTTAAAAACACTGAACACGTGTATTCCCCCCCCATACACGTGTAAGACTCGTTTGCACCGGGACCAACAATATGATAGGCTTAAGAAGAATCCTTCTCTTGGAATGATAATCATACTAAGGCTGGTATTAGGATTAAAGAAAAGGTTAAGAATATTCCTTGTCTTATGCTTGCTAATCCCTCATGGAAAAAAATGGTTGAAACAGATGCCTTAGATTTGGGGTATGGTGGTATTTTGAAACAAATTAATCCTGATAATAAAAAAGATTATTATTAGATTTTATTCTGGTAAATGGAATAATAGTCAGAAGAATTATTCTGCTACTGCTAAAGAAATTTTATCTATTTTTAAATATGTTCTTAAATTCCAAGATGATTTATATAATAAAAATTTACAATTTATACTGACTGTAAAGCTGCTACATTCATGATTTTTTAAAGATTTTAAACATAATGTTTCAAAGCAAATGTTTGCCCGATGGCAATCGCATCTTGCTTATTTTGATTTCAACATTGTCTATAAGCAAGGGAAAGATAATCATCTTTCAGATTTTTTAACCCGTGAATTTATTTCTTCATGACAGTTATGAGTAACTCTGGAAGAAATTCCTTTTCCTCTTACAGAGGAAGAGGAGGCAATCCTCCTCTTTTCCAAAAAGGGAAGAAATTCCTTATTAACCAGAATATTTCTTGCAGTGTTTCCTCTTCGTCTAATGATGAAAGCATGCAAAAGGAATTTCAAGAGTACCTAAGACAGAATCAGGGGAAAAATACTTCTGTTGAGGACAATTCCTCAAAACTTGCTCATGGAGCATCATATGCTTCAGCTGTTCAGAAATAGTACACTTACTTTGATTCTCCCAAGAAAGAATTAATTCTTCATATTGAAGACGATGATGAAAAGTTTAAAGAATCCCCATGGATTCTTATGGAAAAATATATCCCAAATTGTGGATGGACTGTTGAATCATACAAGACTAGAGATTTCTATGAAAACATTCTTATTAATCTTGGCAGTGTGGAAATTCAATATTTCCCACCTAAGGGTAATATTATTAATTACTCCAAGTTCATTATTAAAAAGATCATCTCCATCCAAGAGTGGGGTATTTCTCCTTTGGCTGAAAGGAATGAAGTCAACAAAATCAATTACCAGTACAATTCTAGGGATTATCTTGAGAGTTTTTATAAGACTCTATTTTATGACAATCCCAAACATTCTCATACTTGGCTGATAAAATTGTGTGGGAATATTGGAAGGAATCAAATTCTAACTGGTTTTTCTCTTGGTGGGAGACTTTTGGTGCCATGGCAAATATTTTGCCAGAAGAAGTCAAACCTCTCTAAGAAGAATACTCTACAGTATCCTCTTCTCTTAAGTCTCACAGTACAAGTGGTAAAACCATTTGTATGTTTTTTATTGATTCAGGACTCCCATGGGTCTAGAAATGGAAACCAGAATTTGGTTATACTGAAACTGGTATTCCTTGTTTATGGAGGATTTATTCCACAAGATCTTGGAATAATCTTAATATTCATACACCAGGTTCCAATGAACTACCTATTTAATAAAATATGGATAGGATTAAATCCAAAATGGATTTTTACAAGAAAAGTATTGAGGACCATGCTCCTAATACCCTTTCTTGCTTTTCTGCATACTCTAAGAAGTATTTAGGTATTCTCTCTAAAGAGAAAATTATCGATCGATGTATGGATCTGATTAAAAATGATCTATTGGGAGATATTGATTTTTCAGATTCAAAATCTGATGCTTCCATGTTATCTGGTAACGATCTTCAGGACGCTCATGATCCAAACGAAGATTGTCAAGATCTTTCTTTACACGAAAGCTTTAACTTGTTCAAGCACTCTCTTAAAGAGAGAGTTAAATATAAAAAATAATTGTGGAAGGATCCTATCCACATGGTTTCTTTACATCCGTATTAATAGAAGGATGTGATATTCATCATGGAATAATTCGTTCTAGATTAGTCTACCTCTTGAATGATACAGGAGGACTACATTAATATCTGGAGAACTCCTTCTGATATTCTCATTGATAATGATAACAATGTTATTAAAAATAACAACTATCTTAAAATTCTTAGGAAAAAGATCAGAGTTCTGGAAGAAGGGATTCCATTGATTGAAGCTTCATACAGAAGAAATGAAGGATGGTTTAATGATTGGGATCAATTGACTGATTTTAAGGAGACTCTTATGGTCCTAAAGAAGCAAGCCTCTTTATTGGCGATTTAAAAGCTTAAAGACTTAATCATATGATGCAAGATATGTTGGGGAATAGGGTGCCCGGATCTATTCGAGGTGCAATTTAAATACAAATTTAAATTGATTTAATTATTACTAGCATGAATTAATCCTATATTAATTCAAATAAAAATTAAATCACAACAACATATCATGCGTACAAAATTGTCATGTAAATCCTACACATGCGGAATTCTAGGAGTTATGTAAGGTGTACCTTTTGGCGGATTGAACAGTAAGAGAACAGTTGCACAAACCCAACAACCTTCTCTAGTATTCTCAAGTCCTTATTTGATATCCCGATGGTAGGATCTCCTTCAAATAATTTAACAAAAGGAAAAGAAAAATTTGTTGCACACAATTGAATTTTTTTCGAAAAAACACAAATTGTCGACGTTTCAAAATATTTGATATTTTATCGACGCTGATATTTTTCCGAAAAATCAATTTTTGTGTTGTGTTGGGGATGAAAAAAACCATCCCCTATTTATAGATACAAGGGGGGGGACAAAAATTTGTGTTTATTAAGGTTAGGGAAATTTCTTTGTATCTTCTCAAGATACAATCTTGAACATATCTCATATATTCTATTTCCATAATAATCACAAAATATATTTTCTTCCCACATCTATGAGATTTTCGAAAATCTCCAAGAATAAAGAATCAAGATTTAATTTCTTGAATTTATGGGATAATCTTGTATTCCAAGAACACTTATCTTTTTTCATAAAATCTTTTCAAGAAAATCTTTTCCTCTTCGTTACTCCAAATTTTCGAAAAAAACAAGAAAAATTAGGCAACAATATTTCTTTTATTTTAATCACCTTTTTCAGTTATTGGACTTTATATTTGGACTACTAAAGGGGCCTTTAGGAGAATTAAGATTGGATCTTCCAATGGACATTGAATTATCAATATTGACCCACAATATTATTCAAGCTCATTAATATTAATTAATCTCACTACATAATTAATATTGCACTATCCATCTCAACCCATATTACTGTAATATGGCTCCCTGTTATTATTTTCCGTGTTTAAGATTATCCAGTCCATTAATTAATTTAAGCCATTGAAAAGTTTTATATTAATTAATATATTTTTCCTTGGAGTAAGGTCAGCTCAACATTAATATCCATACCGGAAACAAAGTTCACTTGCAAGATTTGGTATGATAAAACTTCTGAGCCCACCAAGGGGACAAATCAAGCAAGACGTACTTGCACACGATTCTCCGTATTAAATCTTAGCAATCGTCATGTAACTAATAATATCGCCTAAGATATAAAGTATTGAATCTCATTGATTCTCTACCCAACATAAGTTAAAGCAATAATTATTAATTTCACACGATCTTATTTAAGGAACGGAGATTAAGAAATAACGAACCACTGAGGTCTAATTCTTCTATATTCAGTACTGAAGAATTTATCCTCCTGTAGGTCCTATTCAGTGCATCATAATGCACTAGTGTAATCTCTTGGTCAAGACAAGTCAATCTGAGCCTTACACTTCAACCTTTCACGATGGATTGTTCATTTCCATCTAGGTTGTGAATTTGTACTTATTTACAAGGGATTGTTAATGTAATCTTTTGTGATCTGGTATCACCACATTAACTACAATGTAACACGCACTATTTATTGAACAATTATGCAGTAAATATATATAACATTCATTCATATTTAAAGCAACAGTGATAAATAATTTATTTCAGTAAATAAGACAGAAATTCAATTTGGTTATACAAAGTAAAAGCATACTTTCCAGTATAACCCCAACAATCTCCCACTTATACTCAAAGTCTGCTTTTAAGTATACTACAACACGTCTCGTGTTCTATGTGACATCTAATGTTACCTACACGAACCTAATAACACTTCTCCCACTTATACTCAAAGCAGATTGGCGACGCACTTGATAACTATTCCTTCCACACGTATCTCGAATGTACTCTGAGAGGCAGACACTTTGTGAAAGGATTAACTAGGTTATTCTCTGATGCAATCTTCGCCATCTCTACATCTCCTCTCTTAACGATTTCTCGTCTAAGATTTATTTCCTTCAGTGTGCTTGTTTGACTCGTGGACTCTTGGTTCCCTTGAATTTGCAACTGCCCCTAGCAAATATTGCTAGACAAATTCGGAACTCCATCCTAGTCCACTAAGAAGGTCTAGAGCCAAACTGGTTCCTTCACTGCTTCACAAGCAGCTACTTACCCGGCTTCCATGGTTGAGTCAGTGATACATTTCTGCTTCACACTCGTCCATTTCATGGCTTCACTTCCCAAATGAAAACACACTAACTGAGGCAGATAGTTTCTGGAATCTATGTCTGATTGGAAATCGGAGTCCGTGTAACCTATGGGAATTTGATTGTCTGATTGATAAACCAACATTCTATCCCGAGTTCTTTTCAGATATTTCAGAATGTTTTTAACTTCGGTCTAATGTTCTTTTCATGGGTTACTCTGATATCTTGCTACCATGCCTACGACAAAGCAGATATATGGTATCATGCACAACATTGTATACATGAGGCTTCCGACAGAAGAAAAATAAGGAATGCCCTTCATGTCATCCATCTCCTTTTGTGTCTTAGGACACATTTCCTTGGATAGATGGATTCCATATCTGAAAGGTACAAAATCTTTCTTGGAATCTTACATGTTGAATCGCTTCAATACAATATCTATGCATGAAGCTTGTGATAATCCGATCATCTTTTTCCCGCGATCTCGAGTGATCTTGATCCCTAGGATATGATCGTTTTTCCTAAGTCCTTCATATCAAACTATTTTGACAGTCATGCCCTCACGTCTGACAATACCTTTACATCGTTCCCGATAAGCAGAATATTATCTACGTGTAGTACCAAGAATACCAAGGCAGTTCCGACATGCTTCTTGTACACACAACTCTCGAAATTATTTTGATCAAAATCGTAGGATTTTATAACCTGATCAAAACATTGATTCCAAGCACGGGATGCCTGCTTCAGTCCGTAGATGGACTTCTTGAGCTTGCAAACAAGATGATCTTGGCCTTTTTCAACGAAGCCTTCTGGTTGTTGCATATAGATTTCTTTTTCAAGACTTCCGTTAAGGAAAACTGTCTTGACATCCATTTGCCAGATCTCAAAATCTAGATGTGCAGCTATCAACAAGAGAATACAGATAGACTTAAGCATAGCTACAGACGAAAAGGTCTCCTCATAATCGATCCCCTTCTTTCCGAGTATATCCTTTTGCCACAAGTCTAGCCTTGAAGGTCTCAACATTCACGTCCGATCCTCTTTCTCTCTTGTATACCCACTTGCATCCAATGGGTTTTACCCCATTAATTAAGTGGTTCGACTAGCTTCCACACTTTATTATGATCCATAGAACCCATCTTAGCTTCCACTGTTGTTTGCCAAGAATCTGCATCCTTGTCTTGTATCGCCTCGTTGTATGACCAGGGGTCTGATTCACTATTACTGGGGACCAAGCCCAAGGACTCTCCTATCCCTATGAATCGTTCAAGTTGTCTAACAACTCTCCCACTACGACGAGGTTCGGTTGTGTAAGTGTGTTGCTTGGTATGTTAGCTTGTACAGTTGACATTGGAGTTGGTCCTCTAGGCTCATCTAAGGTAATCTCACTTCTGGGCTTTCTATCGTTCATATAGTCTTCTTCCAAAAATCTAAAGTGTGTACTAATTACGACCTTTTGATCTTCGGGACCATAGAACATGCATCCTTTTGTTCCCTCGGGGGACCCTATAAACAACTTTAATTCTGAATGTGGATCCAATTTACCGACTTTCTTGTTCGACACGTATGCCGAACACCCCAAGATTCTCAAGTGTCTCAAACTAGGCTTGCGCCCGGTCCACAACTCTTTAGGAGTTTTGGGAACCGATTTGGATGTCACCAAGTTTAGAATATAAGCCGATGTTTCCAAGGCGTGACCCCAAAACGATTTGGGTAGATCCACGTAACTCATCTTTGATCTTGACTATTTTTAAAAGTGTTTTGTTTCTTCGTTCTGCAACTCCGTTTTGTTGAGGGGTTCTGGGTGCAATCAACTTGGATACAATCCCTTCGTCTGACAAGTAGTTCAAAAAATTCATCGCTGAGGTATTCGCCTCCACGATCGGATCGTGGAAACTTGATACTCTTTTCCCTATGATTCTCTGCTTGAGCCTCAAATTCTTTGAATTTATCAAAGGGTCTCAGATTTAGGCTTCATAAGGAAAATGTACTCATATCTTGAGTAATCATCGATAAAATTAATGAAATACTCATAACCTCCTCTTGCTTTGATTTTCATTGGACCACATACATTAGTGTGAACGATCTCTAACACTTCTTTGGTTCTATTCCCTTTGGCTCCAAATGGCCCTCTTGGTCATTTTACCCTCCAAACATGATTCGCAAGTTGAAAATGGTTCATCCCGGAGAGATTCCAATGAACCATCTTGAATCAACCTTTGGATCCTTTTTGGATTAATATGAACAACGTTCCATGACAGATAAACTCATTATTTAGAGCAATGGTAACAACTTTATTAAAAGTAACCGAATATCCATCATAAAATAGTTTAGAAACTGAAATTAAATTCATTCTAAAACTAGGAACATAAAGAACATCTCTTAAAATTAAAATTATATCTTCAAAAGATAGTTGCACTTATCCCACTGCTTCAGCTGCCACTCTCGTAGCATCGCCCAGTGTGATGAGGATCTCACTCCCACTTAGTTGCCAGGTTCGCTTGAACCCCTGTAATGTGAAACAAACATGATCAGTGGATCCCGTATGCACTACCCACGAATGGGAAGCATATGCCACTAAACAAGTTTCAACAACTAGCGCATGAGAATTACCTTTCTTTCCATTCCGCTTGGGATTGGAACAGGCTGACCTCCAGTGTCCTATCTTACCGCACTCCAAACATTTCCTCTTGCTTAAACCTTGGTTTATTTTGATTGACATTGAGTTGACTTGGTCTTGCGTCCCACTTTTCTCTTCGGCCAATGCTAGAGCTTCCACTAGATCATCCAATGTGATCTCCTGATCGCTCATCAGGTAGTCTAGATAGAGATGATCGAAGCTCTTTGGCAGAGAATGGAGAATAAACTCAATTTTGGTCTTGAGATCACATTTTTCGCCAATAATCTCAAGTTCGTCAAAAATAACCATCACCCTAACAATGTGCTCCCTTACGGGTGTTCCTTCTTCCATTCTTAGCTTGACCATGTCACGCCTTATGCTTTGGACTGCCATATGGGCGGATATGCAAACATCCCTTCAAGATTCTGCATAATGTATGCAGCAGTTCCAAATCCCTTAGTGAAGGCATTTCAACAAATCTGACAAGGATGCCAAGATTATACCCTTCATCAATTCATTGGGTTGCTCCCATTCATTATACTCCATCTTATCCATAATACAGGCATCCTCATCAGGTTTTTCGGGTTTAGGTGTATAAAGTACCCAATGGAAATGTTGTGCAGTTAGGACCATTTTCATTTTACGATTCCAATCGATATAGTTTTCACCAGTAAGTTTAATATCTTTAAGTATATTAAACAGTGGATTAAAAGGTTGCGACATGTTGAAACTGAAAATAAACATACATCTTGTCTTAATATCCAGATTAACATAAATTATCACATAATTCGATCACATGAATTATATTAAAATCTCAAAAAAAAAATGAACATGTATCAGCCAACATCTCAAAACAGTTTAAATGAGTCACGTGAGGTGGGTCATCATTTAAATACATTCAAGCAGGTCACAAACAAGAACAGTTACAAACCTTTAATTCAAAATTAATAGTTGGCTCCCACTTGACCAATATAAAATTGACAGGGACTTCGGGGAAGTATATGCATATCAATTTTATACCTAAGTAACAACCATGATTAAATACAGAATTATTATTTCATTTTGAACGAGCCTCGTGGGGAGGGTCATCGTCGCCACTAATAATAACTCACAATCATCCTATGGAATTCATTCATGTGAATGCTAACTTTTGGCCGTCGGGATTTTTTTCATTGAACAATTCTAATGCAAACATATTTAAACAAATTAAATAAAACATAAGAAAATAAACAACAAACATCAAAACAAAAAATTAAACACATATTGGGCACATATATCCAATTGTCACGGTTTAATTTCTTCTTTGTCTTGAACTTGAGAAATCGTCCATCTTCAATTTCTCCCACTCGATCCTTTCGGAAAAATATTTTCGCCACGTCAAGCCACGTCCGTCATTCGCCACGCCGTCAGCGACCTGACCAGGATGCCCATGCATCCCCGACCATCTCGACCAGGCGCCCAACGCCGTGTTAGTTCATCTTGTGCTGACGTGTCTTGCGATCCAATAATCGATCGGATTTCGACGCTGGACCTCGGTCCGCGCCCCGCGCCCGTGCACGCCTGCTAGCATCCGCATCGAGTGCGTGCCTCCTTTGGCACGTTTCGTGCGACGCACGCTGCCTACGCATGGTTTCAGATTCGTCTTCAATTCCCCGCCTCCGTCTTCGATCCGATTATAATTTATTTAACAAAAATAAATAAATCTAAGATCTAGACTAGTCTATTACATTGAACAAATCAAATAGCCTAATCTACTCGTGGATTTTTTCACGAGAAAAATAAATTCGAACGAGTCGAATTAAAAACCATACAATCATACGCATGAATTAATTAAAACATTAAATTACCATGACAATTGGATACCTGCAAAAAAGATCTAGCGATTCTACTATCCAATTTCAAAATTTATTGAACAACAATTTAAATTACAATCTAAATCACAGAGCTCGAAGCCGAGGCTCTGATACGATTGTTGGGGAATAGGGCCGGATCTATTCGAGGTGCAATTTAAACAATAATTTAAATTGATTTAATTATTATTAGCATGAATTAATCATATATTAATTCAAATAACAATTAAATCACAACAACATATCATGCGTACAAAATTGTCACGTAAATTCTACACATGCGGAATTCTAGGAGTTACGTAAGGCGTACCTTTTGGCGGATTGAACAGTAAGAGAACAGTTGCACAAACCCAATGACCTTCTCTAGTATTCCCAAGTCCTTATTTGATATCCCGGTGGTAGGATCTCCTTCAAATAATTTAACAAAAGGAAAAGAAAAATTTATTGCACACAAATTGAATTTTTTTCGAAAAAACATAAATTGTCGACGTTTCAAAAATATTTGATATTTTATTGACGCTGATATTTTTCCGAAAAAAATTAATTTATGTGTTGTGTTGGGGATGACAAAAACCATCCCCTATTTATAGATACAAGGGGGGACGAAAATTTGTGTTTATTAAGGTTAGGGCACTACTACACATTTAAACTTGCACAGCTCCACTTGGACAACTCTTTTTTCAAACAGCTCTCCAAAATATAGCTTGAGAGCGGTTTTAATAAAATATATTAAAAAAAAATAGACAGCGATTCAAAACCGTTGTCCAAGATAAAAAATTAGAGAGCGGTTATAAACCGCTGTGCAAATCACCTTAGAGAGCGGTTTCGAACCGTTGTCCCCAAACTACCCTTGTGCATGTGATAGTAAACCGCATTAATAGTGCGAGGTTGTGTAAACAGGGCGGCCCCTTTTAGTCCTTTCTCATGAGCAAGGTCCAATAACCAGGGACAAACAGAGCCGTACACAATTGCTCTGAAAGGGTGACCTTAGTTGCTATGCTTCTCAATGACATCGGCCAGTCCGTTAGTATTTAGTAATTGCGGCCCTGAAACTTCAGATGAACGAGGAGTACACGTCTGGGGTTTTGACGTTGTCAACAGTTGGGGAATCGGGGACGGTTTCTATGTTTATGATCTGATTTTTGTGGTCTTGGGGTTGGTTTTCGATGCTTTTGCTGATGGAAACGGTGGTGAGTAGCGTCACGCGAATATTTTTAGAGAGGAGACGGTGGCAGAGCTGCAGCATGGGGTTTATGTTTGTAGAGGAAAAGGGATGGCCAGGATATGGGCTTCTGTGGCCATTGTTTTGGTTTCTTGATCTGTTTTTCTCAGACTAATATTATATGAAAGGAAAAAGCATGTGATTATAACTGGCCATATTGGATAACTAGATGGAAGTATACTATATATCATCCGTGACAATTTTTGTGTTTCACGCTATGTTTTATAGTCTGGATGTATGATATGTGGAACATTATAAAATATCTAATGAATCATTATAATTTTATGTTCATGTGTTTAAAATTCAAAAAGTAGAATACTAAGTTGAATAGAGGAATCGAATTGAGAAATATAAGCAGCAATAATTTGTAATTACATGTCGAATAAGTCTTGTATGCATTCAGGTGTACCGTGCACTCATAGTGTATTTTATAAACATGCAAATTATTATATTAAAAGATATAATTTGTTTACACTGAACCGTATAATTATTAATATAAAAAATAATTACATAATTCAATTAAATTGCATCTTGTAACATAATAATATATATAATTCTAAAATGCAACTATGAATGTATATTTAGAGTTACTCTCATTCTTACATGTTACTTGTGTGTGATATGATGTACCTGACTCATCCTACTTTTCCTAATATTTAGATCTTTGTCCAGCTTAATTAGTTTTTATTAATATTATATTTGCCAACTAAATTTTCAATTGGTCATGTAACATTAAAATTTCCAATCTGTCCTTCTTGTGGCCGACATGATTGACATTATTGGGAATTCTAGTACTTTTGGGCTGAGTAAAAGTTTGTTTTTTGTCCGGTTAGCGGCAATGTCGAGCAACCGGCTGACATGAAGAAAAATATTGAATTTTATAGAGTTAATGATCAATTTTAAAATCGAAATATGAAGTGTCTTCTAATTGAGTAAAGGTGTCTTGGGAAAAAACTAATTCTAAACGATTGACCGTAGTAATTGATACTTCATTCGTCCCGATCTTATTTATACTATTTTCGTTTTGGGAGTCCCAATTTTATTAATATATTATCACATAAAATACTAATAAATAATTCTTTTTACCCTCAATATTTTATTATATAAAATACTAATAAACAACTCTTTCTACTTTAACACTTTATCACTTTATCATTTTTTCATAAACTCTGAGCACACAGTAATTGTGTAACCAAGATCGGGAGGAGGGAGTAAAAGAATTGGAGTAACCCTAGTGTTAATCAAATCTATACATGAACTTAATTGTTATTTGTTATATTTCACTATTAAAAAAATTATTTTTAAATAGTGATAATTTATATAAAAATTTCATTTTTATTAAAAAATATAAAATATTTTTTAAATAGTGATAATTTTTATATATAATAATGATAATTTTATGCCGTTAATTGCGTGATTTGGTCCCATAAAATTGCATATTTTTTGTCCCAAAAAATCAATTTGTTATTTTTTAACTATAATTTTTAGATTTTTCCTAAATTAAGATAATTTATTAATTACATTATAAAATGGTAATTTATTTTTAAATTTGAAATTTAAATTTTGTCCTATAAGATTTTGGCGTTGTGTGTCCATTTACAAACAAAGTGATGAAGTGAGTTAAATGCTTGCACAACATTATATTAATTAAGTATCTTTGAAAAGTATGTTTTTTGGTCCCAAGAAATTTTTGAAATAAATTATTTATCATATCTTTTGGTCCCATAAAATTGCATATTTTGTCCCAAAAATATCAATTTGTTATTTTTTAACTATAATTTTTAGATTTTTCCTAAATTAATTCATAATTTATTAATTACACCTTTATAATTAATTTATAATTTATTTAGTGTAAATTTGAGATTTAAATTATATGAAAATTATGACTTTGTGGGAAGATAATCAATGTGATTCGATACCTTTTAGGTTTAAAATATGATGTGGCGTTGTGTGTGACAACTTACAAACAAAGTGATGATGTGTCAATTACTGAGAATGTAAAACGCGCGGAAGCACAACATTATATTAATTAAGATTATCTTTTAAAAGTATGTTTTTACTTTGTATAACATTTGATCTCAAAATATTTTTTTAAATTTATTTTCGATTAATTTGAAATAAATTATTTATCACATGACAAACCAGTCCTACGCCCACTCTTCCCTATCAAAAGGGGCATTAAATATGAATTAATGTTATATATATTTTAAATCCTAACTAATTGAATCGTTCGATAAAATAAGAATTAATCGTGTCACGTTGATGAACACTTAGTTAATTTGGTGATACCATATCACGGAAGATCAAATGAAATCAAAAGCCGTTGGAGAGTTCGTGACTAAGTACAAATTCAAAACAACCAGATGGAAATGAACAACCCATCATGAAAGGTTGAAGTGTAAGGCGTATGATTAGGTGAAACGGATTGGCTTGTCTTGACCAAGGGATTACACTAGTGCATCTACGGTGATGTAGGACGGTCCGATCATCCGGAAGTCATGAATAGGACCTTGGTGAGGAGGATAAATTCTTTGATCTTGAATATACAAGAATTAGACCTCGAGTCTTGGTTCGTATATTTCTTAATCTTCGTTCCTTAAATAGGATCGTGTGAAATTAATAATTATTGCTTTGACTTATGATGGGAAGATAATCAATGTGATTCATGTGTTGTTGGAACCTTGTATCATCAAAACTATAAATTTCCCAACACCTTGTATCTTGGGCAATATTATTAATTACATGACGATTGTTAAGATTTAATACGGAGAATTGCTTGCAAGCCCGACTTGCTTGATTTGTCCCCTTGGTGGGCTCAGAATTTTTATCATACCAAATCTTGCAAGTGGAAATTTATTTCCGGTATGGATAATAATGTTGAGTTGTCTTTACTCCAAGGACAAAGATATTAATTAATATAAAGTATGTTCAGTGGCTTAATTAATTAATGGACTAAGATAATCATAAACGCGGGAAATAATGACCGGGAGCCATATTATTGTGAAGTCGTAATGTGGGTTAAGATGGATAGTTCAATATTAATTTTATAGTGGAGTAAATTAATATTAATGGGCTTGAATAATATTTTGGCTAAATATTAAAGCTTCATAGCCTATTGGAGGTCCAATCTTAATTCTCCTAAAGGTCCCTCAAGTAGCCCAAACTAAAGTCCAATTAATGAAAAAGGAGAAGAAAATATTTTGGCCCAATTTTTTCCAATTATTTTCGAAAATAATAAGATGGGAGAGAGAAAAGTTTTTTTCTTGATTTTCTTGGAAAGATCTTGTAGAATAAGTATTCTTGAGATACAAGTTTATCCCATAAGTTCAAGAAAGGAAAAAATCTTATTTCTTCCCTATTTATGTGATATTTTCGAAAAGATCTATAATATAAGGAGGTGGGATATTTTGTGGAATATTTTAATTATGGAGAAAAGAATATATTGAATATATTCAAGATTTCTTGGAGATCAAGAAAAAAAATTTTCCCATCTTATTCCTAGGGCAAAAATTTCGAACCCCTCTAGTATTATAAATAGGGGATGAGTTTTTCATCCCCAAGTGTAATTCCATGTGTTGGAAAAATTAGAAATCCACAAAGGTGGTGGCCAAATATTTTTCTTTTCTCTTTTAAGATTAAAATTGTTCATTGATAATCCTCCCACCGGATTACGTTCCGTGGACGTGGGACATACTTGAGAAGGCACTTTGGGTAAATCCATCGTCTCAGCGGTTGTCTCTACAAAATGTTAGTATTTACGTAATTCCTAGATTCTGCATGTTTAGGTTTTACGTGAAATACGTGTTCGCATGATATTTACTTGCTTATTAATTATTATGTTGAATTGATTAGGATTTATTCATGTTAGTAATTAATTGATTAATTTAAATATGTATTTAAATTCACCTCGAATAGATCCGGGCACCCCTAATTTCCCAACACAACCCCTTTTTTCTTTCGTGATCGTCTTATTTTCGCTGCAATCACTTTCTGATCGGGTTGTCTTATTTAGGTGCGACCCCGTACCCATTGCTCGCTTTGTTGCGGGCATTTGTAAGTACGTGTTGTTTCATCAGGCGAACATAAGGCTCTGCTTATTCGTTTTTCTTTGTTCTGGTCGTCCGGCTTAGGTGCAACCATTCAAGGCTTGGCTAAAGAAACATGATAAAAAAACATCTCACAGAATGTTTCTAATCTATTACATCTTTTTACACTTGGCGATAATTTCTACAAACACAATTGTTTATAATTTACAAACTATCACAGGTATTCCAGGTATCTGACGAGTGTTTTGTCTGGCCTTGAATCTTTATCTGAATTAGAGCGAGTATTAGTTTCCGACTTCTCGCCCGGGCCCGTTATGTAGGAACGCTCGGAAGAAGTCTCCATTTCTTCGTCTCGCCCTTTCATCTTTAATCATCGTGCTCAGGACCCAACAACAGTTGCAGTGTTCACTTTCTTGTGCAAGCTGTGACTATGCGGCCAGGCGTCGTCCTGAGCATGTGGCGAGCAATCCTGCTCACCTTAACTTGGTAAGAGCACAGACATCGGTTTGTCATCCTAATGGAATTTAGAAGCACGTAAACACGTAATACATGCACAGCGGAAATAAACAGTTCACCAACAACGAACAATTAATTGCATAATTAAATACGAGTAAACGTAAATAGAATTCTTACAGCAATTCGTACACGGATTCCTCAACTATGGTATCCACGTAACAGTCGTTTACTAATTTGCACAGTTCTACCAGCGTTGAATCCCCGAGATGAATTTGCTAGGAAAATTCTAACTTAGAGATTTTATCGAGAAAATATGAACTCACGTATTATGAATTCCCAAGAGCTCATATATATAGGAGAGGTCTAGCTTAAATCTCAAGCTAACCTGATTGGGTAATAAAATCCCTAATCTTTATTTAAATAAATCTCTTAGATTTATTCCCACATATAAAATCTCTACGGATTTAAATTTCATATATGACAAATCTCTACGATTTATTTCCATATATATTAAATCCTATAACAATATTCCAAATATTATTATGGAGAATTCTTATTTAATTAAATCTAATTTAATTAAACATTAATAATAATTCATTCCAAATTAATCTATTATTAATTACTTCTCCATAAATTAAATATTAAATCTAATTTAATATTTAATCAACCAACTATAATCAGTAAACAACCATTACTTGTTGTGTGATCCATAGGCCCTCATATATCTAGCGATTAGTCAAACTAGCGGTCTTAATTGAACCCTAGACAATAAATCAGACATTCTCAATATATGAGGTACGTTGCGAGGAAATGTGCAACTACGTGTAACTGAAACATGGGCTATTACGATTTCCTCCTTTCATTCGCGAATACTCGATTAAGTCTTGAACATGATGAGGTGTCTATTCAAATAACTTAATCAATTTATCTCTAATCACTAATTGATCACTTATGTCACACTTGGCCACAAAGTCCAAGTTGACGTGCATTGGCCAATGACTTTGATCCAATTATGATGAGAAGATGAGTATTCTCTCTAAATCCACTTTGAGGAATGAATCATTTTCTTGGATCAACTACCACGCACATGCACTTCGTGATGAACCCAATCCAAGCCATATCTACCCATAGACGGGTGCAAGCGTCGGTCATGGTCAAAGTTCATGACTCCACACATGTCGTGCGTATTGACCTCAAGTCAAAGGAGTATCGCATCGCTCCCACTAACCGAGACACCCGTAGACACATATAGTGGAACTACAACAAACGGTTTCTCGGATGGGTATACCAATACCCTCTAAGGTATTTGTGCATCCATTATGAGATACCTAGTATCTCGCAGTAAGTGAGATCTTACTACACTCTCAAAGAGTATGATGAAGATCACACACCAATCTCCATTGTATCATCAATATCCCATTCTTGATGATCCTCGATTGGGGGCCATTTGAGAATTATGCTTAGGTCATCCGAGTTCTCACACACTCAATGACAGCAGTGACTCAAGGGAACACAGATAAGAACAAATGCAAATAATCAAACATAATATTCTAATAAGTGCAACGCCATATATTTAATATTAAATAAACAATAATATTAAATCAATACTAAATATTTATCTGAGCATTATGTCCTTACAATGGATTGTCTCTAGGATACTAAAACTAACAATCTCCCACTTGAACTAGAGTCAATCACCTACATGTCTAATCCCTAGACCATCAACATGTCTAGTGTGCACATGAACACTCAAAGCCTTGGTGAAAGGATCAGTCAGGTTATCCTCCGTGGGGACACGTTCTAACTCTATCTCTCCTCTAGCGATTATCTCTCTTATCAAGTGATAACGCCTTGGTACATGCTTGTTTCTCTTATTGGATCTCGGTTTCTTAGCTTGTGCAACCGCACCAGTATTGTCACAATACAACTTTATTGGATTGCTGACATTCGGAACTACCCCTAGTTCACTTAAGAACTGTTTATCCAGACAGCTTCTTTGGCAGCTTCTGCCGCAGCAATGTACTCAGTTTCGGTTGTTGAGTCTGCGGTAGTTTCTTGTTTGGAACTATTTCAACTAACCGCCCCACCATTGAGAACGTAAACATAGTCTGACTGTGACTTGTAATCATCACAGTCGGATTGGAAACTTGCATCAGCATAGCCAGTTGCAACTAGCTCTGACTGTCCTCCGTAGACCAAGAAGCAATCTTTGGTACGTCTAAGGTACTTAAGAATGTTCTTGACAGCAATCCAGTGAGGCTCACCTGGATTCTGCTGGTATCTACCAGTGGTGCTAACAGCTAAGGCCACATCTGGCCTTGTGCAAGTCATGGCGTACATGATGGAGCCAATTGCAGATGCATATGGTATATCCTTCATTCGCAGGATATCAGCTTCCGTAGAAGGACAATCCTTCTTAGACAGCTTTATCCCATGACATGCCGGTAGAGAACCTCTCTTAGAGTTCTCCATCGCAAATCGCTTTAACACCTTATCTACGTAGGTTGACTGTGACAGCCCCAACATCCTCTTGGATCTATCCATATGGATCTTGATCCCTAAGATGTAGCATGCCTCACCAAGATCCTTCATCATGAAGGTCCTTGATAGCCAATCTTTAACCGACTGCATAAGAGGAATATTATTTCCCATAATCAGTATGTCATCGACATACACAACTATGAAAACAATATTTATCCCACTGCGTTTACGATAAACGCATGGATCTTCCGAATTTCTGATGAAGTCAAACGATTTGACAGCTTCATCAAATTGGATATTCCAACTCCTAGAAGCTTGCTTTAATCCATGAATGGACCGTTTAAGCTTGCACACAAGATTAGACTTTGGCTTAGATACAAAACCTTCCGGTTGAGTCATAAACACCTCCTTATCAATGTTGCCATTCATGAAGGCTGTTTTGACATCCATCTGCCAAATCTCATAATCTAGATGTGCTGCTACCGCAAGTAAAATTCGAATGGACTTGATCTTGGCAACAGGTGAGAAAGTCTCATCATGGTCAATGCCTTCGCGTTGACTATAACCTTTTGCCACCAACCTAGACTTGTAGGTTTGTACCTTGCCGTTTGCATCAGTCTTACGTTTGTAGACCCATTTGCAACCTATGGGTTTGACCCCTTTCGGCAACTCAACCAAGTCCCATACTTGATTGGTGTACATCGAATCCATCTCGGATTTCATGGCTTCATGCCACTTCTCTGAGTCAACATCTAATGTTGCCTCAGTGTAAGTTCTGGGATCGTCTTTATCTGGAATTTCCAAATCATCATGTTCCTCTACGAGGAAACCATAATATCTAGTGGGCGGATTACGAATCTTAGTGGACTTACGGAGTTGTGGTTGTGCAGGTTGTACATTCTGATCATGAAAATTTTGTGGTACATCGATTTCATCAATGTCCAGAGAGTCCTCAAGAGCAACACTTTCAGATTCCTCTTGGGCGGGAGTTTGAAATATATTGTTCTCATTCAGCCCACTTGGAGTTTGTTGCGAAGGCAATGCAACTCTAATTACGCTCCCACTGGCTGAAAGAGGATCACTAAGTGATAAACTTCCACCATGAGAGATGTTGAATGCTCCCACTGATTCCTTGTCACGTTTCTTTGACAAGATATTAGTCTCTTGGTTATCCTGTGGTTCTTGAATTTCTTTAAGTTCTATCATTTCACGACCTTGTTCCTTGAAGACATAGTCTTCTTCGAGGAACCTGGCCTGCCTAGAAACAATTATTGTTTGTTTCTCAGGTAGATAGAAATAATATCCTCTTGTTTCCTTAGGATATCCCACAAGGTAACCCTTTTAACCTTTGGATTCCAACTTATCAGTGAGCATCTTTTTCACAATTGCGGGGTAACCCCACGTTTTGATATGTGTAAAAGTTGGATTCTTGCCACACCATAGTTCATATGGTGTATGCTCAACCGATTTGGATGGAATCCTATTCAGAATGTAAATTGAGGTTTGTAACGTGTATCCCCATAAGAATGTCGGAAGAGAGGAAAAACTCATCATAGACCTTACCATGTCTAACAAGGTCCGGTTTCTCTTCTCGGACACTCTGTTCATTTGCGGTGTTCCGGGAGAAGTCTATTGTGATTGGATTCCATGTAACTTTACGTAATCCATGAACTCATGGCTAAGGTATTCACCTCCTCGATCATATCAAAGAATCTTGATACTCTTGCCAAATTGTTTTTTTACTTCAGCTTTGAACTCCTTGAGTATTTCTCAAAAGATTCAGATTTGTGCTTCATAAGATACACATATCCATATCTTGAGAAATCGTCAGTAAAAGTGATGAAGTAGGCGAAGTGACCCCTAGCTAGAGTGGGCAATGGTCCACAGACATCACTGTGGATCAATTCTAGAACTTCTTTGGCACAAATTCCTTTCCCATAGAAGGGTTTGTTGATCATCTTGCCCTTGAGACAGGATTCACAATTTCCATAAGACTCAAAGTCGAATGGGGTTAAGTAGTCTAACTTTCTTAACCTTGCTATACTATTCTCATTTGCATGACCAAGCCTACAATGCCACAAGTAAGTTGGGTTTTCATGATTACTAAGTTTGAGTCGTTTGTTTTGTATATTGAGAATATTATGTCCATAGTGCAACAAGTATAAACCATTCGATAAAGGAGCATTTCCATAAACATCACCATTAAGCGAAAAATAACAATTATTATTTGCAAAAGGGAAGGAAAACCCTTCAATGTCTAACATAGGAATAGAAATAATGTTGCGAGTAATAGAAGGAATGAAATAACAATTATTCAGTTCAAGTCTAAAACTAGAGGGTAAGTCTAAAACATAAACGCCAACACGTTCAGGAGCAACTCTTGCTCCATTCCCAATGTGTAGGGTGACTTCACCCGGCCTAACTGCCCTGCTATGCTTGAGACCCTGCACATTAGTACAAATGTGTGAGCCACAATCGGTATCAAATACACAACAGTCAGTATCATTTGTGGACATGTTTATCTCAATAACAAACATACATGTTCCAGTGGCTGAGACACCTTGTGTCTTCTTTTAAGCTGCTAGAACCTTACAGTCCTTCTTCCAATGCCCCTTCTGCTTGCAGTAGAGGCATACATCCTTGTCCACCCTCTCCTTCTTTTGAATTCCACCTTTGGGATTAAGGAAGCTTGGCTTAGAGTCTTTCTTTGCCTTACCCCTTCACTTCTTCTTTCCTTTCGGGGCAGAAGAAGTAGAGGCACTAACCATGAGCACGGGCTTTTCCTTAGCAGTGGAAGACTCAAAGGTCTTTAGCATGTTATGCAATTCGGGCATAGTCGATTCCGTCTTATTCATATTGAAGTTTACTACGAAACTCGAATATGAATCGGGAAGCGACTGAAGAATGGCATAAACAGCAACGTTGGTCTTGAGCTCAATGCCCAAATGACCAAGTTTCTCTATTAGCCCAATCATCTTCAACATATGAGGAGAAACCTTCCCTCCTTCAGACAATCGGCATCTAAACAGATCTCTCATCACTTCATAAATCTTGGAACGAGATTCAAAATCAAAGAGATCCTTCAGATGTTTAATCATCTCGAAGGGAAGCATTTTCTCATGTTGCCTTTACAATTCGGGGGTCATCCCGAGTAGCATAACACACTGAGCCTGGGAAGCATCCTCTTGATGCTTCTTCTAAACTGCAGCGTCAAACGCTTCAGCCTCTTCAATACCAGCCTCCGGGGTAGCAGGGATTGGCGTGTCCAACACGTACTCAATCTTTTCTTGCCTAAGCACCAAACGCACTTTTCGGTGCCAGTCGAGAAAATTTGGCCCAGCCAATTTGTTCGTTTCCAAAACGCTTCTCAGTGATAAGTTATTCATTTCAACAATCCTAGAGAAATAAAATAAAACGGGAATTAAAACACATAATTCCTATGATCAATATTCAGCAATCAAAATAAACATGGCCTTTCAATTTATTTTGTCTCCATCATTTTCACATATTCAAAGACATCATCAGAAGAATACTAATTTATATCTAATATAAATCATAATGGACTAGGATCCACATTCCTACTATCATAATATCTGCTTGGGCTGATTACTATGATAGCAGAACTGATAGGTCTCCAAACCAATTGCAAAACTGCAATTCCTAGTTGATTGAACCTAGTTATATCGGATGCCCCTTGACTTTCGTTTCCCTGCTTGGGCTGGTGAAACAAAGTCAAGTTGATTTACAACCATCAAGCGGCGACATTACGTTTCCCTATAAAGGTCCCGTTAGATGTAGATCCGAGCATAAGACTTGGGCCTTAAATACTCATTGCAACGAAATCTTCGGTTTACCTTTAATTTTGATGGAAGACTTCATTCAACTTAATGAAAATTATATTTTAGTAAGGAACGTTTTAAAAAAAATGAGGTATTAATTGCTTAATTGAGATCCAACATGTTAATCTATATCACATTTGAGCAATTATTGGGCGCCGCCTACCCAAACATGATTTTACACGGACTAACATTTATATGGGCGCCGTCTACCCAAACAAATAATACGGTCCGACAATTATTGGGCGCCGCCTACCCAAACAATTATAATGCTGACTATAAATGCGTTAACGAATTTTTAACAAACAGGTTAACTAAGTGGGATTTAATAATAATTAAAATCATCGAATTAAGTTTTTAAAATCCAATTTTAAATTAAACTCAATGAATTTAACTTATTATCCAAATTAAACAAATTAATCCAATTAATTTAATTAAAGTCCAACCTTTAATCCAATTTTAAATATTAAACATTTTATTAATAAAATCAGAGTTTAATTATTTGTTGTTTAGGGGCTCAGGTGCAATTTCCAAAATTGCACGGGAGGGTCTGTCTCAAATCAAATTTGCAAAACACCCCTCCCACATCACCGCCCAAATCCGACAGCATCCAATCTGTAATTTGGGACAATCGTTTCCAAAAACCAAAACCAAAATCGACAATCCAAGTACCAAATTAAAAAAATTATTCAGATTTCATCAAAATAATTTGTCCAGAAATTGAGCAATAAAGCATCATCGAAAGGAAGCAAACGGGCGGCCATAGAATCGCAACCCATCGTCTAACGGTGAGGATTCAGTGTCGCCGCATCATCACCGTCAACGCGAGGCACACTCCGACGACTTCTCCTCACACGCACGTGTGCAAGCGAGAGAAATCGGAGTCACCCTTCACGCGCGATGAGGAGGGCATCGACGTCGATTATTTCAAAAGATAAATTGCTGCCATTCACGCGGGCGGAGGTGGCATCGCCGCACAAATCATACCCATAATGACGCTGCCGCTGCTATCGTCGAGACGAGTCATCTCCTCTGCGGTCAAGATCCAATCTCATTGCGGTGAAGGGAATTGAATTGCCGCCGTTGCAAGCGCGCACGATGTCGGGTCAGAATCGCCCCATCGTGAATCGAGGCCGCCGTCGCGCTCAAGAAATTGGTCCCGCCTGGCCGTCGCGAGGCTTGACGATCCGAGTAAACGTAAACAGAATTCTTACAACAATTCGTACACGGATTCCTCAACAATAGTATCCACGTAACAGTCGTTTACTAATTTACACAGATCTGCCAGCGTTGAATCCCCGAGATGAATTTGCTAGGAAAATTCTAACTTAGAGATTTTATAGAGAAAATATGAACTCACATATTATGAATTCCCAAGAGCTCATATATATAGGATAGGTCTAGCTTAAATCTCAACCTAACCTGATTGGGTAATAAAATCCCTAATCTTTATTTAAATAAATCTCTTAGATTTATTCCCACATATAAAATCTCTACGGATTTAAATTCCATATATGACAAATCTCTACGATTTATTTCCATATATATTAAATCCTATAACAATATTTCAAATATTATTATTGAGAATTCTTATTTAGTTAAATCCAATTTAATTAAACATTAATAATAATTAATTTCAAATTAATCTATTATTAATTACTTCTCCATAAATTAAATATTAAATCTAATTTAACATTTAATCAACCAACTATAATCAGTAAATAACCATTACTTGTTGTGTGACCCATAGGCCCTCATATATCGAGTGATTAGTCAAACTAACGGTCTTAATTGAACCCTAGAAAATAAATCAGACATTCTCAATATATGAGGTATGTTGCGAGTAAATGTGCAACTACCTGTAACTGAAACATGGGTTATTACGATTTCCTCATTTCATTCGCAAATACTCGATTAAGTCTTGCACATGATGAGGTGTCTATTCAAATAACTTAATCAATTTATCTCTAATCATTAATTGATCACTTATGTCACACTTTGCCACAAAGTCCAAGTTTATGTGCATTGACCAATGACTTTGATCCAATTATGATGAGAAGATGAGCATTCTCTCTAAATCCACTTTGAGGAACGAATCCTTTTCTTGGCTCAACTACCACGCTCATGCACTTCGTGATGAACTCAATCCAAGCCATATCTACCCATAGACGGGTGCAAACGTCGGTCATGGTCAAAGTTCATCACTCCACACATGTCGTTCGTATTGACCTCAAGTCAAAGGAGTATCGCATCACTCCTACTAACCGAGACACCCGTAGACACATATAGTGGAACTACATCAAACGGTTTCTCAGATGGGTATACCAATACCCTCTAAGGTATTTGTGCATCCATCATGAGATACCTAGTATCTCGCAGTAAGTGAGATCTTACTACACTCTCAAAGAGTATGATGCAGATCGCACACCAATCTCCATTGTATCATCAATATCTCAATCTTGATGATCCTCGATTGGGGCCATTTGAGAATCATGCTTAGGTCGTCTGAGTTCTCACACACTCAATGACAGCAGTGACTCAAGGGAACACAAATAAGAACAAATGCAAACAATCAAACATAATATTCTAATAAGTGTAAAGCCATATATTTAATATTAAATAAACAATAATATTAAATCAATACTGAATATTTATCTGAGCATTATGTCCTTACAATGGATTGTCTCTAGGACACTAACATTAACACATCCTTCCTAAAATCTGCTCGCACCAATTCCCCCCTTGCCCGTGCATCCGACTATTTGTCCGAGCCAATTGCGGATGCCTGAGCATCAGCTTCCGCACGCTGCCTCGTGTGAGTGCGTCAGCACACAACCTACAAGGAGGAGATTTTTGGGATGCGAGGGAAACTTATGATTGACTTCTGTGTAAGCAGTCGAAGATGTGAGGTGGCGACCATAACTTTATCGAGCAACCTGCGCTCGTAACGAGCACCAAAACATGCTCGGAGTGAGCATGCACAGTCCGGAAGAAAATACTTCATCCGGTTTGGATTGGCTTTTCCAAATCGGAGCCGAAGTATTCTGCTTCGTGACTGAGATGTGGGATTTGGAGCTCATACAAGAGCAAACGCCAAGGCACATGATTGAGTCAGTAAAATGATTGCTGAACCCAGCGTTGAGGTTTACGTCTGGAGGCATACCAAACCAACCAATTCTGATGGGCGTGTTTTTCTCTAGTGTTTTGTGGAAAAAAATTCTTCACTTTTTTTTCTTTTTTCTCTGCCTTCCTTTGGACATCGACGGGCCTATTTATACTACTCCACCAAACAGGTGCTGGCATGGTTAGCTGAAGATGGCCCCTTCTGCTCAAATCCTCTTTTTGGCATCTGTCCCTACCTTTGCCAGTTCTAATAGGAAAATTGACACGTACCTCACTTGGTTGCCACCATTCTTCACCTGGTGTCGACACGTAGTTTTTTGCTTCAATCATGTTGATAAAGCCCCCTTTTTTCCGGGCTTTGTATTTGACACTTTATGCTCGGCCTTTCTGGTCGCCCTGCTCGTCCTAGATGAGTGGTCGCTAGTGGTCGCTCTGGTTGCGTATTTGCTTGCGAGCGAACACAAGCTTGTGCTCCGACCTCTGATTCTTGGTTATGCTCGCCATTACTAGTAATATTTTTTCAAATTTGACGCATTCCATGAATAGGAAAGCGGAGTTCCATCCAAGTCTTCAAAATCATACGCCCCATTTAGTAAACGCTCCGACACTCAGAATGGACCCTCCCAAGCTCGGCCGAACACACCGCCTGGTACCCCCATTTCTCGCCTCAGGACGAGCTCGCCAATGTTAAATATGCGGATTCGGACTCTGGAGTTATAAAATTTTTCTGACCTTTGCTTTTACATAGCATTCTTGAAATCGGCCTCGAATCATTTTTCTTCCAATAGATCCGTACTTAAAGCAAGCGCCTGGTCGTTGGTGTGTTCGCTAAAACACATAGTCCGGTGGCTTGGAATTTCCACTTCTGCTGGTATAACAGCTTCCGTACCAAACGCCAGAGCGAACGGGGTTTCTGCAGTTGATGTTTTAAAAGTAGTGTGGTATGCCCACAGGATTTCTGCTAGCTCTTCAGCCCATCCTTCCCCCTTATAATTTTCAAGCTTAGCCTTGAGGGTATGCTTGATGATTTTATTGACGGCTTCAACTTGTCCGTTTGATTGGGGATAATACGGGGTAGAGTAATGTTTTTTTATCCCCCAATGGGCACAATTCTGTCGGAATTCACTTCCATCGAATTGTTTGTCGTTATCCATTACTAATTATTGGGGAAGCCCGAATCGACAAATGATGTTTTTCCAAATGAAACTCCACATCCTTTGCTCGGTGGCTTTCACAATGGCTTCGGCTTCAGCCCACTTGGTGTAATAGTCAACGGCGACTACGACATATTTTACTCCCGATGTGCCAGTGGGGAAAGGGCCAATCAAGTCGATTCCCCATTTGGCAAATGGCCATGGGCTGTAAATGGATATTAGTTCTTCGGGTGGACTATGAATAAGTGGGGCATACACCTGACAAGTATGACATGCGCGAGCATAAGCGATTGAATCTTTTTTTAGTGTAGGCCAATAGTACCCTTGTCTGATTGTTTTGTACGCCAGGGCATGTCCGCCTGTATGGTTTCCGCACACCCCTGCATGAATCTGCACTAGGATCGCGTGACCTTCTTCGGGAGTGATACATTTTAATAATGGAAGAGAGAAACTTCTTTTATACAAGTGTTCGTCTAGAATAGTGTACCGAGCAGCTTGTATTCTGAGGCGAGCAGCTTGCGCTTTATTTTCAGGAAGGATACCATGTCTTAGGTAGTTTAGAATTGGGGTCATCCATGTCTCTTGTTCAACGATTACCTGGGCAACCACAACTCTTGGAACCGAGGGCGAACATGTTGTGACGACCACAATGTCTGTTGTGTTAGTCATCCCTTCCGCTGTCACCAATCGTGCTAAGGAATTGGCAAATGAGTTGCCTAAACGAGGGAGTTGTTCGATATATACTTGTTCAAACTGCTCAAGCAGTTCCTTTGCTAGTTGCTGGTACTACACCATTTGTTCACCCCGGGCTTCATATTTGTCTAACATTTGATATACAATTATCTGAATTCCTATCGCCATAACCATGTGTAGACCAGCTATTAAAGCTTCATATTCAGCTTCGTTCTTTGTAGCGGGAAATCAAAATGGATGGCCATCGTAAAGGTTTGCCGGGTCGGGATGATGAGAACCACGCCCGCTCCGGCTCTCGTGCTTGTTGATGAACCATCTACATACATGTGCTAAGGTTGATCAATTCCTCTCTCAGAAGGCTGCGGGTATGTCAGTTCGACTATGAAAGCATGCGCAAGTTTTTCCAGCGGAGGGTACCGAAGCTCGGCTTCCTTGAGTAATTGGCTTACATAGTAAATGGGCAAATGTGTACCCTCTGCTCGGACAAGCACAACGCTGATCGCGTGCTCTGAGGCAGCGAGGTATAGGTAAAGCTGCTCGCCCGGGACAGGCTTGGATAGTGTTTGAGTGTCCGCCAGGTAGTGTTTTAGTGACTTAAATGCACTTTGGCAGTGCTCTGTCCACAAAAACTTCCCCTTCTTTAGTGTGTCGAAGAAAGGCTTACATTTATCCCTGGTTCGAGATATGAACCGGTTTACAGAAGCCAAACTTCCTGTTAGCTTCTGAACTTCTTTCACATTTCTGGGTGCTTGCATATCAAGCATGGCTTGGATTTTCGAGGGGTTGGATTCGATCCCTATTTGACTGACCATGTGCCCTAGAAACTTTCCTGAATGAACCCCAAAACTACATTTTTTGGGTTTAACTTCATGTTGTATGCCCGAAGGATGTCAAACGCCTGTGCTAAATGGTCGAGGTGATCTTCTTTATGTTCGCTTTTAATCATAATATCGTCAATGTACACCTCGATTGTTCGCCCGATGTATTTGTCAAACATTTTGTTCACCAACCTTTGATATGTTGCCCCAACATTCTTTAACCCGAACGGCGTGCGCTTCCAGCAATACATATTCTTCTCATTGCAGAAAACTGTATTCTTTTGATCGTTAGGATGCATTGGGATTTGATGATACCCAGGAAACTCATCCATGAATGTCATGAGCTCGTGCCCTGCCGTACTGTCGACCAAATAGTCAATGTGCGGCATCGGGAAGTTGTCTTTTGGGCATGCTTTGTTCAGATTGGTAAAATCTATGCACAATCTCCAAGTACCGTTTGGTTTTTGAATGAGCACCGGATTGGCTAGCCACTGAGGGTACTTAATTTCCTGAATTAGGTTGTTGTCGAGCAACTTTTTAATTTTGGCGTCCAGAGCTGCATACTTCTCCGGGCTGAATTTTCTTCGCTTTTGGATTATCGGGATTTGTGTTGGGTCAAGATTGAGATGGTGACATGCATGTTTAGGATCAATGCCGACCATGTCCTCGTGTGACCATGCAAACACATCCAAAATCGCTTGTAAATATGCGATTATTTCGGTTAGGAGTGGTTCTAGTAGTTCTGACCCGATGAAAACTTCTAGGTCCGGTCTGGCCAGATCGACCATAATGGACTCTAATTGTTCAACAGGCGTTGTTCGCCTCTTTTTTTTGCTTCCATCGTGGATCTACGATCGACCCCCGGTGCTCATCTTCAACCTCCATAGGATCAAAACCTATGCGAGGTTCCAGGTCCGGTCGTTCATTAGGTAGATCTATGCTCATGGGATCGGGTTCCTGTCTGGTCGGCCCGGGTTCTGTGTTCGCCTGGGGCGTTATGTTAGTTTCGACCCCGAGTTGACTGGATTCTCCGATTTCCCATACTTGTTCCATCACACCAACAGTATTTTGTTTCTCTGGTACACATGATAGCAAACAATCTCGAGCCTTTTTCTGGTCGCCCTTTACGCTGCATGTCCCATCTAGTGTTAGAAATTTAACACAATAATAATAAGTCGAACATACAGCTTTGAATTCCTGGATAAACGGGTGACCTAAAAACCCGTTATAAGTAGACGGAGCATCAACGATTACAAAATCTAGCATTCTAGTTCGTCGAATCTCCGGATTAGTAGTCGATTCCAACTCGACTCCTAACCTGATCAAACCATAAGGCCGGGTTATAGACTCCCCAAAACCCATTATGGTATGATCACAAGTCTCAATATATCCGCTTAGATCCCCGACTTGCTTTTCCATTTGGTGTAGAGTGTTGACGAACAGAATGTTCGCATATGCCCTAGTGTCTACCAGGAGTCGATGCACCTTTAAACCAAGAAGTCGGGCACTAATGGTTAGAGAATCGTTGTGGGGGGTGATGATGCCATCGAGGTCGTCATCTGAAAAACATGATTTGGTGAGATGGCGGTGTGCAAGTTGATGTGCTCGCAACATTCACCTGATGTATGCTTTGCATGGCGCGCATATCCATTTTCGTACGTCTGTTTGATAGTGTAGGTACCTGATGGCATCCATCCATCGGCCCGTAATCGGGCAAATCATGTTGATTTCTTGACCCTCCCTTCCTTTGTTCGTGGTAGGGGCTCCTTTTTTGGGCAATTCCAACTTCTTGTGGAATTCTTCTTGGTCACTATCTAATATTTCCTCCGCCTTACGCTTTCTCCATTGATCGCCCGACTTTTCATCTTGGGCGTCTCTGTTCGCCGGTTTCTTGAGATATTGGGTAAGGTAGTTCTCTTCATATAACTTCCAAAGTTGTTGGAGTAGATCACGACATTCATCGGTATTGTGTCCGATGTATTCGTGATATGAGCAAAACTTGGAGGCGTTGAGACAATTTTTATCTTTTATGATTCTCCAGGGCTTCTCTAATATATCCCGGTCTTTGATCTTACTGTATATCATCTCTGTGGAGACACCTAAAATACTGCGAAGTGCATGTGCTTCTACCCCTTCTTCGAAAGGTTTGAAGGAACGTGGGGGCTTATACCCCCCCTCGCTTACTGACTTTTTGCTAACGATCACTCTTTTGGTCATTCCTTTCTGGTCTAAATAGACTGGGCGAGCAAGTCTTGCATAGTTATGATCTTGGCCGCTCGCTCGCGGAAGTCGGCGTACGTGTTTGCCCAGTCCTGTGCATGGCCTTCCACATGTCTGTATTCAAGGTTAAGCCCCACACCACCGTGAGGATTTTGGCATCCTCTTCAATAGGAGCCCCATCGTACAGACATTTGTCAAATCTTTCTATGTATGCCCGATCCGACTCGCCCTTCAACTGGGAAAAATGTGCTAACCATTGCTTCGGGGCTTGGCGTGCACACATGGATGAAAAATGGGATTGAAACTTTTACCCCAATTGCGCGAAAGATGTGATAGACGCGGCGGGAAAAGTTGAGAACCACCTATGTGTTCGGTCACCCAAAGTCATGGGGAAGGACCGGCACTGGGTTGCATCGGTTGCGCCCATGGTGATCATAAAGTCTGAATATTTGCTAAGATTAACATGCGGATCAGATTCCGCTTCGAACATGGGGATGGGTGGTCGATTATTTGCCATCTTTTCTTGTATTTTGGCTTCCATGATCGCCGGTGCGAGCGGCGAGCACGGGATTGTGCCCGCTCGCGGGAGTCCTTTAGTAGCTGCCAGATCGGCCTATAAGCTTTCTATCGTCTTCTGCATCTCTGCAAATTTTGTGGATCTAACCGATCCGGAGCGAGGCTGGATTCCACCTTGAGGACCTGGTAGGTCATGCTCATGATGGGACAGTCCCCCTTTCCGTGTCGGCCCATGACTGCCTACTCGATGATGAATGGACAATTTAGTTCCGACTGACTTATCGGGCTCTTGCCACTTTTCCTGATGTGGGCGACCATGAGGTATGGTATGGGCCATCGTGTTCGCCTGATGCTCCTTTCCAGGATCCTGACGCCTGTGATTGCCAATATGTTCCTTTGCCACTACTCTTAAATGTTCAAATGCCTATTTCCTGGACCCTTGCGGCTGTTCTTCGTTCGACAAACTCCCTGCTTCTTTTTTAGCTTGTTTTTGTGCGGCTCTCTTCTTAACTTGCTCACTATCAAGAGTATGTGAGCGCCGATCATCATCATCCAGAGCTCTTAACTTGACCAACTCTTTTTTAGCCCTATCTCTCTGGGCTCTTAGTAGAAAAGTGATAGCCTTCGTCGTGGCCGCAGGATTATTGGCGATACTTCGAGATTGATGGTCTCTACAGTTGGATTTTCCTGAGGCTGAGGTTGAGCATTTTCCTGAGTATGAGGTCGGCTTTGTCCAGACCTCTCAATCTGAGTATTCCTTGACTTAGGAATTTTATTTATTTTTTCTGCCTGAATCTTTTTGGGTAAGTGTTTGGGTTGGGGCACCCTCCTTCTAGCGCCAATTGTTTGTAAGTCGTGTTACGTGGAAAATATGATGTGGCATTGTGTGTGATAACTTACAAACAAAGTGATGATGTGTCAATTACAGAATGTAAATGACGAGCACAATGTTATATTGGGTGACGACAAGAAATTGATGACCCAGTTCGTCAATGTTGACTACTTCTGGGGGCATACCAAGCCAGAGATGTAATATTTATGATTTGGGGGTATACCGAGCATAATGTACTGGTGACAAGTGTGATTTACATGTGGGGTAGTGAGGTGGTATATAAGTTATCTCCCAGGTTTTTCTGAACCCTATTTATGACTTTCGAGGGTCTATTTATAGTGTTCTGACAAGCTTGTGCTGTCCTGGCAAGTACGAGCTGGCGATTTCGTGTCATGCAAGAATATATGTGGTGCCGCCACATTTTTTAGCATGCCTCCCTGGTTGACATCCGTCTTTTCATGCTTAAGAAGTTTTCGACTCGTCATCCAGGTGGTGTGGGCTTAGCAAGTGACTTGACCTTGGTGGTCGTTGTAGCACACTTGTTCATGAATGTCCATCCTGTTCGCCTGGGAAACGCGGCCGTAGGCCAAGCATTTTGGTTCATGCTATTTCTGCTCGCCCATCGGGGCGAGCAGGTTTTCCCTTCTCTGCTCACCAAGCGAGAAGACTTTCCCTCGCGGGGTTACCTTTAGAGGTTCCTTTTTGGGGGTCCGAGTTTAAACGAGCACAAGTAGGCATCCAAGGCGCTTGCTATACTGGCGAACATAAGTGGCCGACCACGGTGCCCTCCAAACTGGCGCGTGTCGGTCTATTGAGCTGGCACATACTTCTGTTAACTGGTCCACGTGGTCACCGGGTGAACACGTGGCAGATGGATGGTTGACCGATCACAACAAATTAATTTATAATTAAGAAAGTATTAAGCATAATTTCATATATAAGTAAGATTTATAAAAATGTAATTAACATTTTTTTTCCATTTGATATTAGAGATTCTATATTTTTAAAAAAAAATTAGATTATACATAAATTATTACTTTATTTGAAAATATTTATTTTTTTATTTTAAACTATATAAGACTATATATATTATTTATTTATTTCAATTTAATATAAATTAAGATCATATAGGGATTATATGTATATTTTAAATTTTTTAAATTATCTACAAACTATTACTTGGTTTAAAAATGGAACCCTCGTTCCCCCTCTCCCCTCCAAAATCGCCTTAGAAATTCAACGAAATCACATTGAAGAAGCAGTGAAAATCATACTGGAGTTTATATAGGCTACACCATGTATGATTTTTATGTGTTTGATATTGATCTACGTGACAAAAAGATATCAAATTTGATTTTAATTTTGCAATTTTTTCGCGACGATGAATGCTGATTGGTAGTGTGGTGGGATGGGCTGGTGCCAATGGCGATTGCAGAGAAAGTCGTGCTGTGCAGCTGGTTTGCATTTCGTGTGAATTCTTTCAATAGTATTAATTTGTTTCATGAAAAACAATTAGTTTTTTTCATTAGAGAGTATCAAATGTTCTAACATAAAGTATTAGTTGCGAAGCAGGTGCATGGTAAAGTATTTTTAAATTACATTCAAAATTCTATATATTATTTGGTTTGATTTTTTTTTAATTATATAAAAATTATAGATATTTTTTAAAATTTCTTAGATTTTACATTAAGTATATATATATTATATATAGTTTTTTAATTTTTAGATGTTACATATTATTATTTGATTTACAAAAGTTTACTCATTATTTTTAAAATTATATATATAGATTATATATATATATATATATATATATATATATTAATTTCAATAATTTTGCATAAGTTATTATTTAGTTTACAAAAATATTTTTTTGTATTTTGTAATCATATATATAGTTTTACAATTAATTTGTAATTTATGAATTCGTTTTGATTACATATATAATCTTAGTACTATATATTGGTAAGCCTATTTTAGCCTATGTGGCGGAACCATGTTAGTCTATGTAAAGCCTAATTCAACCAAATTATTTCGTTTCAAAATAGTGCACTCACATTAAAAGTTAATCTATCTAATTAAATTAAATTTTAATTTTTTATCATATTTACTTATAAATATCCATATATCGTGAAAGGCATCATCATTAATCAATCCAATTGTATATTATAATTAAGGATACAAAATAGTACTTATGAAACAAATAAAAGATCCATTGTCATATATTAATCTAATTAAAAAAATATTATAATTAAGGACACAACAAATAAAAGATCCACTGTCATATTTATATAGATCCTCATAAGTCAAGTCCTGTTATAGCTGGAATTATCCGAGCGTATGAACAATCACTCAAAAGACAATAATGGCGAAAGCACACAAAAATGAGAATGTGATTTGGTGACCCGGTTTGCCAAATGTGGCTAAATCCGGGGGCAATACCAAGCCAGGAATTCTATTATACTCTCTGTTTTAGAATTAAGATTTTGATCCCTTTATAATGAGCATTACAACATGTATTTATAGACTATGAAGTAGGTTATCTCTCTTCATGGGCCGGGTGATCTCGGCCTCTTAAGGTTTTCCGCTCACCGGATAACCGATCCCTCCTTTTCCGGCGCAAATCTCGCCCGCAGCTGGACTTTCCCTCTTATGCCCGGAATATCCGTCTCCATAAATATTACGCGATCTCATTCCGTAATTCAGCCCATTCTATTCGGGAAAGTCGTCGGGCTGGGACGACCAGACAGGGGTGGTCGTCCACGAGGTGCTCGCTATGACTTGGTCGCCCTGGGGTGATCGCCACGTCGTGGAGATGCCACAACACGTCCTGGTCAATCCATATTCCATTTAACATTTTCTTTTTATTTTTATAGTGTTGATTATGAGTGTTTATTATAATTGTGTAATTAAATTAATAATTTTATTTTGTATATTGTAGGGAGTATTGAGGTAAGCAATTTAAATTTTGAATTGGTTATGAATGTCTTGTTGGGAAATTTATAGTTTTGATGAAAGTTCCAAAACACTTGTAATAGGACCAGTCAGACCTGTTAGCTGACTAATGATCTAGAAATCAGGTTAAGATGACCAGTTGATAATTATTGTATAGAACAACTGATGTAATAGTTAGGTCACATATTGAGGGAGAACTCAATATGTATAGGTCAAGTCAAGAAGATCAGAAGATCAGACAAGTCACGAAGATCAGAAGATCAGACAAGTCACAAAGATCAGAAGATCAGACAAGTCACGAAGATCAGAAGATTAGACAAGTCACGAAGATCTGAAGATCGGACAAGTCAGAAGATCAGACACGTAAGATAGTCAGATGATCAGTTGATGACATGAAGCCGAAGTCTCAGAAGACCTGAAGATCAGATGACTACCAGAAGAACAAGACCAAGAAGACCTCAGATTACATAAATCAGAAGAATGAAGAAGAGTCTACTAGTTGTGCTAAGACAACCTGCATCAGAAGACTCAATCAGGTAGACTGATCAATTTTAACTGATCAGGTCAGCTCAACCAGGTAACACACAAGTGCTTACTGAAAGCGTACAAGGTTATCAGACAAGAAGAATGTCAACCTAAGTTGGTGAAGCAAACACTGAATAAGTGTATTTGTTAACCAATGAGAGCAAGACACGTATGTACGGAGCTGACAGTGCGGGATTCGGCGCATCACAGTCAAACGACTAGAAAGGACAAGCTTGCATACTTTTGGCCATGCCGCCTCTGTGCACATCACATCAAGCCTGCAAACCTACCTTAAATAGACCGAAATTTGAATTGCTCTCCAACGGCTAGTTCGATTTTGTGCCTATAAATATGGGATCATACCTTCATAGTAAGGTAACGGAAATAATTCACAAGCTCAATCAAACAAAAATTTACGCATGAAGAACACAAAAATCAAGAATATTTTCTAAGTGTTCATCCCATAGTTCTTAGCACATAAATCTTATCCTTTAGCTTTATGCTACCCAAATACTAGGATAGATTTCCAGTTGGAACTCAACAAATCTTATACCCAAACCAAAAGTTAGGTTAAGTTTGTTTAGCAAGATTTCAGACTAGGGTTTCTAGTTCTGATCTCTGGGATTGGTTGACTGAGAACTCTTGAAACATCTGTTGTATTGTGTTTAACTAACACATTAAACTAAGTCCAGTTGGTTAAGTTGGTGCCCCTGCTGATAGGGAAGAGTGGACGTAGGACAAGTTGTCCGAACCACTATAAAAATTGTGTGTGCCTTAATCGCTTTTACACATTCTGCACACTACTTGCTTAAATATTACATGCATATTCTAAGACAGGATCAGATTTGCACCAAACAACTGATTTGATCAGATTGTCATTTTGTCATCTGATTCTATACAGATTACTTAGAATCTGATTTGAGAAAACTTTGTTTTCACACGGGTTAAACTTATCTTCCACACATCAGTTAAACTGATAGACACCGAACTAATCTGCCCTCAGGAGATCAGTAAGTTGGATATCAGTCCAAACTGATTCACACGCACTTTGATCAGGCAACTTGCCATTCACACTTGATCCCACGAAAAAGTTTCAGAAGTCTATTCACCCCTCCCCTCTAGACTTCTGCCTCACTAAAACCCGTTCGGGACCTACAAGTGGTATCAGAGTGGTGGTTCTACAGACCACTGGCTTTGAGTATCATCGGTTCTTGAGGAAGAACCATTGTGGTCACTTGAACAGATCTTGAAAAACCTATTTTAAAAGCTCATTTGTTTTCAAAACTCACATTCAACATGGATAATACATCGGGTATGTATCATGATCTGCCTAAGTTCTCTATTGATGAGTATGCTGACTGGACCATACTCATGAGCAACCATCTGTGTGCGATAAGCAGCAGAATGATGGAAGTTCTTGAACAAGGACCCATCATCATTTATTACAACAACCCAGCTGAAGGAGGTGATCCAGAATATCCAACTGGAGCCAGAATCAGAAAGAGTCCTTCACTGATGGATGCCGAGGAAAGAAAATTGTCCAATCTGGATACTGTAGCCAGACATATCATCATGAAGCCGATCAGCTTCCTTGCGCCTTACGGGTTTACTTGCTCGTTGACTCGCACACATGTCAAACTCCTTGGTATAACAGGGTATTAGTCGTGATAACTAAAGGGTCAAGTCTGTATTAGAAAATTGCACAAATGAAAAACAGAAAAGACTCACGTCACTAGCACCCCCAATATTACAAAATGCACCTTTTATTTAATTTATTTTTTAATGAAAATTTTCCCAGAACAAGCGTTGCACAATTTTTTCGAATGCACATATATGTGTCTTCTATTAAAAGATTCGACATTTGTTCAGTGAGTTTAGACCCTTATTTATAGTTACACAAATTAAGGTTACAATCTTTAATGAGCCATCATTTTTGCCCTTTAGTCCAGTCTTTCTACTATATGAGTGAGTTCGTTCTATCCCGAATTGACCGTTTTGGTCATGCCACGTGGATTTAATGTTAGAGCAACGACTTCTGAGGCGCCAACTGGCGTGACAATCGCACCCTAATCCAGACCCCCGTAATTAGCTCCTTGTATCCCTATTTCGCTTGCGTGGCACGAGCCTATTTTCCTTTTTCTACAGATCTCTGGCTCGAGCCCTTTAAACGAGTTTTACCACGTCACTTGTCGTTATACTCATCTTCAGGGTGTATTCGAGCTCCAAACTTTGTGTCGTCGCTTAGTCGCTCCACCCACATGTTGCTAATATTTCAATCTCAACTCCGGCTATCGATAGGTTCTGGTCGCCCAACGATAAGGATTATTTGGGTAGATCCACATTTCCCTTGGTGTGCATATTGATACAATACTAATAAATTAAGACTGTATTTATTTTGAGTATTAAGTGACTTTTAAAAACTAATTTTTAGATCAGAGAAAAATACACTTGAATTACATGGTACACCTAGAACATTAAATAGAAAATAGCCAATTCTAATTGAATCTAGTGAAATCATTAATTTTTTACCACCGAGAAAGTACAAAAAAGATTTATTCAATCTTACACCACTGGTTTTAAATAAAAGATTATTTCGGCCCAAGCGAAGTCAAGCCCAAACTAGAACAGATAATTACTCAAGCATCCACCTTTATTTAAGCCCAGGCCGAATATCCCCAAAGTTAATTGAAACACCTAAAATCATATAGGCTCAGGTTACTCACACTATATATTTAGTAAATACACCTTTTTGTCATTTTTTTCGAAAAAAATAAACACATAAAATGTTAAAATTACCCTTTGCATCGATGTACATGTGAAATATTGATCTTACTGTTCGGAAATATCTTTTGAATTTTTATAGTAAGTTCGAGAAAATTTTCTGAATTCATGTACATAATTCGAAAAAAAATTCCGAAGTTTTACATGTGAAAAAATGATTATTCTGTTGGAATTTTTTTTCGAAATTTTACATATGAAAAAATGAGAAAGAGTGTATAAGAAAGTATAAATTAGGGTATTTTGGAAAAATTAAGGGAATGTATTCATTATACGAGCGGTGTATTAATTCAAATAGTGTATTTATTAAAAAGTAGGTGTGAGTAACCTGAGTTAATCATATAATACTCATGCGCACATTTAAATTTTAGCACAACTGGCCCATTTTCTTCCAGTTAGATTCCTGTTTCGTTATTTTAATAGAAAAGGTTGGGGGTGAATTCATATACAAATACAACTGATGTGTAGTACGTATATTATTTCTATTATTAATTTATGAGTATGTCTAGTGTGAAAATTTTTCATGTATAAAAATCTATAAAATTACCATAAATCAATCATTTACACCCTAAATACTAAATAATTAACCCTAAATTATAACATATTCGGGCTGGGTGAACCATGAATTACTTGGGCCGAGTGAACTATTAACCACTTAATTTTGTTTTACCTTCATCAATTACAGAATTTGATTATAAATTAAAAAAAATTCATGTATAAAAATTTTCATACTAGATTTTTTCTTAATTTATTGATTAGTTTAGTATTTCATAGTTGGCGACAGCTTGATCAATTTTGTGATTTCGATGCATCAGTCGTTGACTTAAAAATTGCTTCCTTGTCAAAATCAAAATTAACCTGCAGTGATGTTCATAATCTCATTGCAAAATTGCTAGAAAATTTGAGTAGTGCTATATGCACATACCAGGGAAGAGACATCTGGTCAACATGGGACTGCAAATTTCTGCAAATGTTTGTCGCGCAATGCACGTGACACAGCAATTTCTGTCGCGCAACGCGTGCGACTAATTTTCTTTTTTTTTCGAAATTTTAAGTTTAATAATATATGTGTAAATTTTAAATATATTAATTATTGATTAATGATTTATTTTTTTATTTTAAGTGCTATTAATATTTTATGTATACTAATTAATGATTTAAGATAGTTAATTATTTAATTAACTATAAATATGTAGTTATTTTATATTTAATGAATGTTAAGCATCCATTTATTACAATTAGTATTAAGCACTCTAAAAATGTGTGTTCAAAACTTTAAATAATATTATTAAAATTTAATAAAATTTATAGTTATATAGAAATATATCAAAAGGGTTGTTTCATTCAAAAGTATTAGTTGTTTCATTCAAAAGTATTAGTTGTTTAGATTTGAATTTATTAGTTATTTCATTTAAAAATATTTATTGTTTCATTGAAAGACATTAAAATCGAACAAAATTTTGTAATTATAATTTTCATAATTGATACATTTAAGTAAAAAAAACATTTATGATAAATTAAGAGTAAATAGTTTAACAACTTATAATAGTAGACCGTTTAAAGTTTAACAACTTATATTGATACAACCTTAATTAAAAAAAATACATAAAATTTAAATGTCTTTTCCCCAATCCAAGCGCTCCCTCTATTGTATCACTGACCCTCCCGGACCGTCAAAATATAATCGGGGGTTTCAATATTACCTCTTAAAAAAATAAAAAAAATCAATATTACAAAGGATTGTGGAGAGTGCGAAAGTGCATTATATTATGCCCCGATTTGAAAATTTCTAAAATCATATGTAACATAATGCACACTCAAAAAATTATAAAGCAAATAATAAAAAAAAAACTCAATAATTTACAATAAAAAAAAAAAATGTTGTCGTGGTCAACGTGCGACAGAAATGGTGGCGGTCGCGTGTTGACCGCGACAGCCAAGTCAACCAATCATTGGAAACTAGTTAGTCACATCCGCTGGGTGTGCATATAGCATTTAAAAACATTTTTGACGCCTTATAATAGTAGACCGTTTAATTAATATTTCACAAAATTAAGCACCAATTTCATACAAACTTAATTTTAAAAAAAAATACATAAAATTTAAATGTCTTTTCCCCAATCCAAGTGCTCCTTCTTTTGTATCACTAACCCTCCAGGACCGTCAAAATATAATCGGGGGTTTCTCCATTCTTGACGCATAAATGTTGCACAAACCTTGAATAATGTGATTCTGAAATCAGCTGGATCTCCATTAATCCAGAATTTACCCTGTAATTAAAAAAATAATAAAGATTTTTATTAAGTAGTATAGTTTTATCAATACATTAAAATTTGTAAAATGCAAACATGATTAAACTTACTTCGATTATAGTCCACATGTGTTCCCGGCACTCGGAAGGTACCATGGGCCAGTTTGTCCATTTTGGGTCAAGGTACTTGCAGCATATGACCCGCACCACGTTATTCACACAGAATCCAAACCGTGTGATGAAACTGTCGTGTCCAAGTAGTTTGTCCATATTAAGAATGAAATATTGTTAAAAAAAAAATACAAAAGTGATGTTATTTATAAAAATTAGATTACCTTCCATCTTTGTCCAACCACAACAATGGCGGGGGTCTTTCCTGGTTATCGACAATGTTGTGATTTTCTGATGTTCTTTTGTTTGCACTCATCTTTTAATAAAATATACAAATATATTAGTTTTTATATATTTAGGTAAGTAAGTTCTATATTATGTTTGATTTTTTATAAAAAGAAGTTAAAACATTTAACAAGAGATAAATAATTGCAATACTAATTCCTTATCCGGAGCAATTAAGTACAAATAAATAATCATCAAACATAAAAAAAGAAAATCAAAATAAATGGACTAATCATTGTTATGGTCATCGTAAGGGTTGTTTGGTGGGTTATTGTAATATTGTTGATAATATGGGGCTTGGTCCCACCAACCAAGAGGTATTTGTTGGGCGAATTCTTCAGGGGCATATCCTTGTTGCGGTCCCCAATATCCAGGATTGGGGACCGGTGCGATACCAGCATGATGGGCAATCACGTTAAGTCCAGGCATGATATAATTGGGACACTATGGATCCTCACGAGCCTGACCGATCAACGTCTGCGTGTCTTGCATCACTTGTCCCAACCTTTGTTGCGCCGAACCAAACATGGCATTGACGGTAACATTGTTGTCACCGTGTGCAGGGTTGTGCACTCTGATATGTGTTATGCTTGCGTACCATGCTGGATAATCGGGCGTGGTACTATCCGGCACTACAGCTTCGGGACCAAGGTGATGTAGTGGGTAATTGTGATTTTCCATTTCGTTCCAATATGCGACCGCAGGCCCATACACTTTCTTGTAACCCCTTGCCTTGGCACCCAAATTTGAACGATGATGATCGAAGTTGATCGGTGCTGGGGGTACGCGCTGAACTCTCCCAAATTGCCTTGCAACCCTCTTTGGCATATACCCTTCGGCGTAGTCCATAAATGTAAGGCAACCGTGAAATAACGATGCGGCAGGGATTAACGATGGACGACCGAATGGAGTCCAATTGACCTATAATGTACGAAAAATATTTTTATAAGTCATTTTGTTAAGTTACATAAATTATAAATGACGCATTTCTATTAAGATGTATTGAAAATGAGAAACATACATGACTCGATGGGTAATTATCCAAAAGTTTCCGATAATGTACAAGATCCCGTGTACTGAAAGTGAATGTTTGGGAGTTGTTCCATCGCAATGCTCTTGGGGTCATACAGTCATAATAAGTAGCTTCACTGTGTCTGCTCAACTCAGTGAAGTACTCGTATATCCAACACTGAAAATTTTAAATGAGTTTAAGTTATTACAGGTAAAAATCACTAATACAGATTTGGGCTTAGAGAGCTGTTAAAAATGACCTTGGAGAGCGGTTATAACAGCTCTCCAAGTAACAGCTGTCCAAGCAAAAGTGGAGCTTAGACGGCGGTTAAAAACGGTTGTCCAAAATATATGCTTAGATAGCGGTTATGAACCTCTGTGCAAGATATATGCTTAGACAGCGGTTATGAACCGCTCTCCAAGATGCAACATAGAAAGCGGTTAAAAACCGTTGTCTAAGTATCAAAATTGATAATTAGACAGCGGTTTTTAGCCCCACCAAGCCTCCCAATTAATTGAGGCAATTACTCGCTCCCATGGGGGACCGAACACGGGAACTTGGGCGCCTGAGTGGGGATCAATTCCGCTCGGGCACTTACTTTCTTGCGTTTACTTAATGAAATTAATTCTATATGTTCTAAAAATCGTTTTTTCTTACAATTTTTTTAAAATTCTTTATTTCAATTATCTTATTTATTAATTCAATCACATTTTTATATAATAATTTTTTTTTTATAAATTAAAATTAAAATTAAATTAAATTAAATTTAAATTATATTTTTTACTTGTACTTTTTTTTAACTACCTTTCTTTTAAACTTGTAATACTTTTCCTTCTAAACAATTAATACTTTTCTATCAAAATAAATAATATTTTTCTTTAAACAAGTAATACTTTTTCATCTAAACAAAGTAATACTTTTCTTTAGACAAGTTATACCTTTCTATCTAAACAAGTAATACTTTTCTATTTAAACAAGTAATACTTTTCTATCTAAACAGGTAATACTTTTCTATTTAAACAAGCAATACTTTTCTATCTAAATAAGTAATATTTGTTGGGAGATGAATTTAATAAAAATATATGATTTTGATTAGATCCCAAAACCCCTGAGTATGACATGTTCAGATAATCTTGATAGTTGAGTCGATTCGGGCTTTTATAAGATTCAGTGATGATATCTCGCAAAATGTATAGTCACAGATATAGATCAAAGTTAGATCTAAAGATTTCGAAAAACTCAAGATGTTTCAAGAAATCAAGTTTCAAAAGATAAAACTAAGTTTTCAAGACTCAAGAAGAAATCGAGAACCAAGACTCAAAGGTGAAACCGAGAATCAAAACTCAGATGAAATCGAGATATCAAGACTCAAAGTAGGAAATCGAGATATCAAGACTCAAGATGAAACCGAGGAATCAAGACTCAAGATGAAGACTCAAAGATATCACCAAGATATCCGTGAAGACTCGTAAGACTCTAAAGACTCTAAAGACTCGTAAGACATCAAGACTCGTAAGACATCAAGACTCGTAAGACGCCAAGACTCGTAGACCCTCAAGACTCGTAAGATTCTCAAGACACGTAAGATGTAAGATCAAGAATCGAAGATCAAGAATATCAAGGCACAGATAATTATCAAGAGTCAAGAATGCATCAATGCTCAAGATAAACCGAATGTTCCGAGGCCATTGAACATATTTATCCAAGGATGCAACATCGAGAAGATCGCGATTCCTTAGAAAAATAGATATTTGCCAAGACATTCAAATGCGCACAAAAGGAACAAAGTCGAGTGTTGTTAAGGTTATATCAACTCAGAGTTTGTAACCAAAAGAGCCGTTGAAGGTGTCTATCTTTAACCTGGAGACAAAAGTCAAAAAGAGGAAGACAAAGATTGTACCATACCGACATCGACAAAGGACAGTAAAAAAAAGATGTCAAGTACAAAAGTTCCAGATCGCAAAAAGTGAAGACGGCTACATGAAAGACTATTGCCTAAAAACGTGTTAGGGAGTTCAAACCCTAAATATAGTCGTTCCTCACACACCATAAGAGGAAACTCACGAAGCTATCTCTCCAACGGATAGTTTTTCAAGAGTGACCTTGGTGTATGCCTATAAATACTTGTGACCCTCTACATTGTAAGGTTACAAGAAATTTATAACAACTCAAGAAGCTCAAACTTATTATCAAGAAAGTTAAAGCACTCGAAAAACTTAGAATTTCCCAAGTGCTTTTATATTGAAGAGAGCTCATTAAACTAAGCCTAGCTTGATAAGATTTATCCAAAGCTTAGTCGAGATATCCTAGCCTTTGCATTGTACTTCATTGTAAAGGATATCTCATCCTAGTTGGAAACCAACCGAGAAACCCCAAACCCTTGAGAAGGTAGTTGGAGTGTGTTTGTTGGTGAGAAGAGTTTTAAAGAGTTAGTAAACTACGCGGAGTAGTCAGAAAGCTCTAGAGGTGAAGTTAGTAAGCTACAGAGGTAGTCTAAAAGCTTGTTTGTGTTTGAGTAAGTAAACTACGGAGGTAGTCAGAAAGCTCAAGGTCGGGTTGAGTAAGTAAACTACGTGGAGTAGTCAGAAAGCTCAGGGCCGAGTTGAGTAAGTAAACTACGCGAGGTAGTCAGAAAGCTCAGGAAGTGATTAGTGAATTTCTCTGGAGGATCGAGAGAGTGGACGTAGGAGCTTGAGTCTCTATAAATTGCTGTGTTGTTTATTGCTTTCCTTATACGGCTTAAGCATTTGCGTTGATTTAAATCGAAAGCATATTTTCTTCGAGGTTTGGTTGGAATCAATCCAATTTGGAAGTTGCATATAATTGAATCACAACCTAATCACTATTCCATTTAAAGGAAGGTCTCAAAGAAAGCTTAAAACGAGTATAAACTAAAGGGCCAACCATTCAAGACATATGAGTAGCTAGAACGAGATAGTTACCAAACTAAACTTACTCTTCCGAGGGTTGAAGAAGTTAGTTATCGATCTAAGCAATTCGGGATCTCTCAAACTCGAGGACTCGGTTGGGATTATCCGAGGTTTCGAAAGCATTTCGGGATAACTGTCTCGATAGAACTTTGACCCGAGTGATTTGTGCTTCTCGGGACCAAATCTTGAGACGACTGACCCAAGTGACCTCAATAAAAGAAAAGTTTAAAAACACCTGAACACGTGTATTCCTCCCCCATACACGTGTAAACTCGTTTGCACGGGACCAACAAGTGGTATCGAGCATTGGTTCAACTTGACCACTGCTTTTGTTGACCAAAGTTTTATTTGCTAAAAATACTTGTGGTCTATCCGAATCGATCTTATTTCTTTGAATTCTTAAAAGACTCGAGATAACAATGTCTTCTAAGAAACTTCCCATGTTCTCGGTGGAGAACTATGATTTGTGGAGACCGAGAATGCGAGCTCATCTCAGTATTCTAAACATGAGCGAATGTGGAGAGTGGTCTCTGAAGGGTCATTCCAATTTCTTTGTGGTGAATCCCGAGGAGGAAAAAAATGATAGAAATGATCCTAGAGCAGAATTTCCTAAGTCCGATGACCAAGTGACTCGAGGAGAGAAAGTTAGTCAATCTAGACTACATTGCTAAAGACACACTATACAAAGACAATGAATGATGGTGTGATGGGAATGATCTCTCACCGCAATATCGCAGAAAAAAAATTTGGGATACACTATCATGAATGTGCCAAGCGCACGATCATATCAAGGAAAACAAACTTTCGGTTGCAATAGGAAAGTTTGATAGTTTTGAAATGGAAGAAGGTGAATCAATTGACAAATTGGAAGTCAGATTCACTAGTATTATGAATGATCTAAATGCACTTGGAAAGAAATATCCACAAAGAGAAATTGCATTGAAAATTCTTAGAGGTCTTTCTAAGAAATGGGATATACATGCAAATGGTGATTGAAAACACCAAAAACATTAATTCAATGCCATATCAACAAGTCTTCTCTCGAATTTGAAGGTCTATGAGTTTGTAATTGATAAGAAATCCAAAAAAGGTCGACAACAAAGATGATTCATCATCTAGTAAAAATGTGGCTTTTAAAGCCAAAGATAAAACTCATAAAACTAGAGAGTTCGAGAACTCCCTTGCTAAGAATCGGGATGAGCTTGAGGATAACCTAGCACCGATGGCAAGGAGGTTTGAAAGACTTAATAATCGATATGGAAAATATACAAAAAGCTATTACAGAATCACAAGTACCGGAAGAAACACGAGGACAAACCAACCGAGAAGAGAAAGGACTGGCGAAGGATCTTCATCCGCAGAAAGAAGGACTCCAAGTCCAAGGAAGAAAGTGATCGGGATGATGATGCCAACAGAGATCTACAATTGCTAAAAAAGAAAGGTCACTTCAAAGATGATTTTCCATATCCGAGTGCAAAGGAGAGAAGAGAAAGGCAAGCTAAAAGAGACAAGAAGTTCTCAAGCAAAAAAGGCCATGGTTGCGGAAGAAGAACATTACGAGGAGGGATCTAGCTCTTGGATGAAATATTCTCGACGATTGAAAGTGATGACATTTGTCGATGGCCATTGAGGAGGTAAACTCTTTTTTTTTGTTGTTGCTCCTACACTAGCACAAGAGTTGTCAAGTTCAACGTAAACAATCAATTTGACTCGATGGATTCTTTTGAGAATCGATGAAGGACTATCTTTGTTTTACAAGAACTCGCTAAATGAAACTCAAGAGAGAATAAAGGAATCAATTTGAAAATCTAAAATGGAAAGACTCTAGCAAAACTGAGATCACTTCTCAATTAATGGGAGCTCTTGATGAACTGGATGTTACGAAAGTACAACTCTCGAGAAAGAGAAGTTGATAGTGACCCTAATCGAAAAAGCTAGAGAAATCCTTTGAAGAAATTGGTGATCGTAACTAAGTTCAATGACCTCTCCGAGAAGCATGAAACTCTACAGAAGCTGTGAGGATAGTGCATGAGAAGAAGTTAACTCTATTGAAATCTTGATCTAAAGTAATAGATGAAATTGAGTTACCAGAGATCCGCCACTATAAAATCTGGATTGGGATACATTCGTGGGGAACCTCACAAGGTCATCCAATCTTTGATCAAGTAGCAAGAAGTCAATCTTTGTAAAACCAAATTGGCACCCTACACTTCAAATGAAGAAATGCCCAAGGTTGTAGACAAGGAAAAGGACCCATGGTTTCAAAGAAACCGAATGATCGGTAGGAAAGCCCAAACCTCGGTGAAGGCTAGAAAACATGAGCACTCGGTTTGGAAAATTTCGAGCAAGTACTTCAAAGCCTCGGGCTAAGAATGCAAAACCGAAAGGATCTACATTGAACCATCAGGAGGAATCTTGAGAAGAGAAACACTCAAACAGAGACATTCTCAATCGAAGAGACCAAGTCCTCAAAAGATATCTTGAAAGACCCAAATTTCAAAAGATGCATAACCCGAACCCCACTTGCCTAAGGGTAAAGGTTATCCGAACCGAAGTCAACAAAGATTTAGACCGGTTGCACAAAAAGTCTAAGCATCTCAACAAAAAGGCCCGAACCAAAGAAAAATTCAAAAGCCCATGTTCATGCTAAAGCTAGCACACATACACAGAAAACTGCTAAGGCACCCAGAGTAGTAAATGTGTATATTGATGTTTATGGAAGACAAATTAGCCACTCTAAAGTGATTAGAGTTGTCGAGCAGATTTGGATTCCGAAAGGTACAAATTTAACCTTGTAGGACCCTATACAAATTGGGTACCTAAAATTGATCTATTTTTTCGGGGAGGAAAAACAAGGGCACAAAAGTCGATTAAAGATCACATAAGACCGATGAGCAGAGATGAAAAAGCCCCTGATGTATGGTATCTTGACATTGGATGCTCAAGACATATGACACGATTCAAGAAGATACTCAATGATTATGTTGAACAAAGAGGCCCTCAGATCACTTTTGGAGATAACTCCAAGGATGGATGATGAAGGATATGGAACTTTGGAAATCGACTCGTTCATATCCATGGTGTTTCATATGTATTCGGATTGAAGCATAATTTGCTTTCAATAAGCCAATTTCGTGATAAGGGTTTTAATGTTGAGTTCTCTAAGAACTTATGTTATGTGAAAGATGATACAACACATAAAATATTCGATTTGGTACTAGAAAAGGAAATGTGTATCTTGGTCGATTGGAGTTCAACTCCTAAAGATACATGTTTGGTTGCTAAAAGTTCCATAGATACCGGTTGGTTATGGCATAAAAGAATGAATCACACTGAATTTCAAAAACCCGAACAAGCTTGGAAGATTAGCTCTTGTGAGAGGGTTGCCTAATGAAGTGTTCAAGAAGGAACATATTTGTGATCGTGCCAAAAAGGAAAACAAGTTAGAGCATCATTTAAAAGCAAAGTAGATGTTTTCTTTGAAAGAATACTTCGATTCTTGATATGGATCTTTTTGGTCCTATAACACCAAATGAGCACTAATGGCGGAAATACACATTGGTAGTAGTTGATGACTACTCAAGATATACTTGGGTCATATTCTTACTCAAGAAGAAAGAGACTCGAGATAAAAGTCGCCGAATCATCGAAAAGGCTCAAGATTGAGAAAAAATCGAGTGTGGTCAAAATCGGATCGACAAAGGAACTAAATTTATAAATCATATCATATCCGATTATTGTGCAACAAATGGAATTTCACATGAAACATCATTTGCAAGGACCCCTCAACAAAATGGTGTTCTTTGAAAGAAGGAACGAGACTCGAAAAAGAAGTTCGCAAGGACAATGATACCGAGGTCGATATTCCTAAAAGGTTTGAAATGAAAGTCATCAATCTTGGATGCTACTCAAAAAAATAGATCCATCTTGACTAAGAGTCAAGGCAAAACACCCTATGAGCTTTGGAATGAAAGGAAGCCTCTTGTTTCTTTCTTTTCGTGTGTTTGGTTGCAAGTGTTTCATACACAATAATGGTAAAGATCGGTTGAAAATATTTGATAGTAAAAGGCGATGAAGGAATATTCTTAGGATATTTCAAGTCGAAAAAGCTTTCGAGTTTACAACCTGTAGGACTCTTATTGTGGAGGAAACACCTCATGTTGGTTTTGATGAATCTACTTGTGTTCGGAAAAACAGAACATGATCTTGAGATGAACCCGACCAAGAGGATCACCAGATTAAGCCCGAAAAAGAATGACAGATCATCCATCGAACACGAAAAGAAGAAGTCGGTCACTATCTATGATTGGAGTGACTCGGACTCGAATAAAGAAGTTCATGATGGAACTCGGGATGGTGAGACTCGGGAAAGCCAACACACCAAAGGTGACCAATCTGAACAGACACCGATTCGGACTCGGGTATGTGATGCCAATGAAGATGTGGTCACGGTGAGGCAAATTTGAATCTATCAACCAAAGGGGAACAAATGTCCACGACAATGTTCTCGAATGGAATTTCCCCGAGGAAGATGATTCCTTTCTCCTTTCTCGTTGTTCCCCGAGTTTTTCTTGAATTAACTAAACCTAACATTTCAAATGTTGAGGATATCTTTGTTGAAGGGGAACATCAAGAAGGAAATGGTTAGATAGTCATCCTACAAGTCGATTGTGGGTGATCTAGCGAAGGTGTTAAAACAAGAAGGTTCCATGGTGAGAGTGCACTATTCTGCGCTTCCTATCGGAGAAAGAGCCTCATCGAGATTGGTGAAGCTCTACAAGATTCTCATTGGATTCTTGCTATGCAAGATGAAATGAATCAATTCTCAAGGAATGAAGTATGGGAGCTAGTAGATAGACACGAAAGGCACAATGTCATTGGAACCAAGTGGGTATTTAAGAATAAAAGAGATGAAAACAACAACATTGTAAGAAACAAGGCAATGCTAGTTGCACAAGGTTATTCCCAAGAAGAAGGCTTGGATTATGATGATACCTTTACACCGGTTGCAAAAGACTAGAAGCCATCGATTGTTTCTTGCATATCTCGCCCACATGAAGTTCACGATCTATCAAATGGATGTGAAAAGTGCATTTTGAAGCGGTGTGCTTAAAGAAGAGGTTTATGTGGAACAACCTCCCGGTTTCAAACAGAATGACCAAGTTCTGTGCTCGAAAAGCTTTGTATGGTCTTAAGCAAGACCCGAGCATGGTATGATACTCTTTCTCGGTTTTTCTTCGACCATGGTTTTGTCAAAGGGGATCATTGATAGAACTCTGTTCAGGATAGAAGATGGGGAATATATCTTATTGGTTCGGATATATGTTGATGACATCATTTTTGGATCTCAAACCATCGGTTGTGTGAAAAGTTTTCAACACCGATGAAAGGCAAGTTTGAGATGTCAATGATGGGGAGATGAATTTCTTTCTAGGTCTTCAAGTGAAACAATCAAAGGAAGGAATATTCATCAACCGTGCAAAAGTACACCATAGATCCGATTGCCAAATATGGTGTATAGATTGCAATGCGGTTAGGATTCCTATGAATACTAACTACAAGATGGATCCCGATTCAAGGCAAATCGGTGAGTCATCTTCGATTATAGAGGAATCATTGGATCATTGCTCTATCTCACGACAAGTAGGCGGATATAACATTTCTTTGTTGGGATATGTGCAAGATACCAAGCTAATCCTAAGGCTAGTCACATGGAGGTCGCCAAAAAAGATCTTGAAGTATCTTAAGGGCCGCGATGAATAAAGGATTATGGTATCCGGTGATGATAACCTTGAATTATCTGGATACGCAGATGCTGATTATGGAGGTTGCAGGATTGACAGGAAGTCCACTACAGGAACTTGTCAATTTCTTGGAAGTAAGGTGATATCTTGGTTTTCGGGAAGAAACATACCTCGGTGAGCAAACCAAGATTATGAAGGTTTGAATACATGGGCTGCAGGAAGGCTGGCTGTGCTCAGATTCTTTGGCTCAGACAACAATTAAGGGATTATAAAGTTGTAGCCAATGAAGTAAATATTTTGTGACAATAATAGTGCCATTGCTATTCCACAAAATTCGGTATTGCACACCAGATGCAAGCATGTGGATATCAGACATCACTTCATCGAGATCATGTCGAAAAAAAAGGACATAAGGATGGAGAAAATTCATCGATAAGCAGAGAGCTGATATCTTGACTAAACCTTTCATTTGAATCAAGATTTCAGGAACTTTCAGTTGAATTAGGGATGTTAGATCCAGGTGTATAGAGTAAAATCTGAAAAATTGAAGGTTTTCAGATGCATGAAGTTTTCTCAAAATTCTAGTGAGAAACTCAGGATAAAATGGAAATACTGAACTGAGTCTCAGGAAACTCAGATTCTTCAAGGTCAAGACTCGGTGTTATCTTTGAACCCATTCATTACTCAATATTATCTTCGACATTTTATCAAGGTCGAACTTTCAAGAAGACTGATAGAGAGAAATTAGTCTGAAGAAGTAATGACTCATGCGACTCATTTATTGCTTAAGTGAAGCTCAGTAATCATTTGCAATAAATATAAAACACCTAAGGAATGTTTTTGGGCGGGATCATTTGAAATTCCGAAGAAGGTCAACAGTCATTTAATGCTCTGTTACATTAATGACCAATGAGGATATTTTGGCGGCGTACTTTTCGGAAGATCGACTGTTCGTATACCCGATTAATCGGAGATTAATCTCAACAGTTGCTTTTCACCTAACCAACGCAAATTCCCACGATCTCGAAACTATTTATACCCCAAGAAGCCATTCAACCCAAATTTTATCAAACCCTTCGTTCCCAAAATCCTCTGCAAAATTAATCCCTTTGCCCAGAAAACCTAAACCCTAAATCTTCAATCTCTCAAATGGCCCCTACCGTTTTTGACAAATTAGCGGAAACCAATAAACCTTGGTATGAGTTCATTGTCTCGCTCGATAGCACAACCAACTCTAAACCAGAAGAAGAGGCTCTCCATATGATCCGTTTGGCCAAGCTCACTCATCTCGTCACAAGCCGACCAGACCAAGAATACGCAAAAGAGGTAATCGAGTTCATCTGTAATATGAACATAGATGAAGAGGATGGTATGCATTCCGAGATTACTGTATCTCATTTAGAGCATTTGTCTAAATACATCGATTTTGAAAGGGAATTGTACATTATTCCAAAAAAATTTAAACGATGTTTTTGAGCTTTGTGATAGAGGAGAGGATCCTGCTGTGTATATGTTGGGTAGAGAGTATGAGTATTTAGATAGGATTGCTGAGAATCCTGTAAAATTTGAGGCTACATCATGAGTCATTCGGGGAGTTTTGAGCAGATTAGTACCCCGAAGCTCAGATTAATGGCGGCGATCGAGGCTTCACCCACCACCGACTTCAACTGGCTCAGATTCTTGATTCAGATGGTGAGTGAACAGGCCAAAGTCATAAGAAAGGTTGACGGGGCGATCTCGGTCAAAGGCAAGATCCACCATGCCACCAAAATAGCATTTATTTTGGAGATGTGTAGAGAGGAGGAGGACATCTTTGCCAATTCGACCCCATTCCCCAAGTCCAAGGTGCTCTTCAAGCCCATTGCTGTGAAGAAACAGGCCATCAGGGGGAAGAAATAAAAGAAAGCAGAATCACCAAGCGCTGCTGCTGAAAAAGAAACCCAACAAACCAGGGGGAAGGTTTTGTTGGAGGCCAAGATGGAGCAGGGTGAGAAGATGAAGAAACAGAAAACCCTCGGCCCCAAGCGCAGAAGAATGGTGGTTCTCACCGATGAAGATGGCAAATGATTACGAAGAGATTCAACCGAGAGCCAAACCGTTTTAAGTCGCCATTACAAGTCTTGGCTCAGGTTATCTCTAAGGCACAGGAGCAGACTGAGGAGCAGATCTTCTCTGAGGTGCTTGAGACATCGCTCAGCTCAGATAAAATTTCTCAAGAAATTTTTAAAGGAACTCAGGCCTCAAAGATTCCTACCAAAGAAGTACCGGCTCAGACAGAAGAGCCAACTCAGAGTCAATCTGAGGAAGTGCCAGCTCAGGCCCCAGAACCCACTCAGATGCAAACTGAGGACCGATCAAGACAACATTCTCGACGTTCTTTGAGACTCGGGAGCAAATTTTATTTTGGATGAGCTCTCGAGTGATCTACTTCTTGATCCTTCACCGATGCTTCGATCGAACCAGATAGCCCGAGATGGAAGAAAGCGGCTAAGTCAAGAAACCGAGTGGAGAAGCAAGGGGAATGGTTCATCCTTGACCGCTACCCCGAGCTCAAATTTCATATCCCGACCGCAAGATATCTTCTTTGATTAAGGACGACGGTTTTCATCCTCAATCGACTCTTAGGAGATGCTTAACATTGCCAGATTCAGAGGGAAAGACGGGTGGAATGAGGAGACAAAGATTCCCGATCGAGTTCTCGTGGATTCGGAAGACAAAGCTCATGATGAAAGTTTGATTTTGATGAGCTGGTTCGAGAAGAAGATAGCCGAGAGGGAGAGCTTTGAAGTTGGTGCCCCTAGAAAAGCAGAGAGACAAATTTCAAGATGGGGACCAACAGGGAGATGATGAGGAGGGTCTCGGATGGAGAAGGAAAATTCGTGCCGATCAACTTGAAATCATTCAACCTCGATGAAGTTAAGACTCTTCAGACCGAGGCTCGATTGGAGATCAAGCTCGGGATGAAGCCGATGCAAAAAGTGCAGACCGACCCTCAGGTTGTGTCTGAACCTCAGGATGATCAATCAGCACAGAAGGTGCAGAATGTTCCTGAGATCGACCTCACTCCCATTCTGGAGAAACTTGAGAAGGTTGAGCCAATGATGAACAAGATCGCTCAGATGGAAGAGACATTGGCCAGCCAAACTCAGAAGATGGAAAATCTGAGTTCATTTTCAGAACTGGTGCAACTACAAAACACTCTGACCTCAAAGATGACCTCCATGGAAGACAAGCTGAATGAGAAGCTGGAGGGAGTCAAAAATTTGAAATGAAAGTCTTGAACTTAAACAAAAGCACCGGGGAGAATCTTGAATTTCTAGAGGTGAAATCGCAGAGAAGAATGAAGTCTTGATCAAGTCTCTTTGTTGAGGAAATGAGCTCAATGCTCATGACCAAGATGACAGAGATGTTTAAAGATGCTCTCTCTGGCCAGTTTGCCCATCTCTCTGAAGAATTTTCTGTGGCTAAGAACCACATCAGGAGGCTTGAAGATGAACAAGATCAGTTAGCAGGAGAGATGCGCTGTGTAAGCAAAGAGCAATATCACATGGACACAGCACTCTCCAGACTTCTTCCAAATTACGGTGCCAAGAAGGGGGAAAGACCAGAAGAAGACTTCAGGAAGTTATTGGCACATACTTTGGAGAAAAAGGCACAAAAAGAAGCTGAAATGAATAGCCTATCCAAAGCCTTGAAGGAAGTCGAAGCTGCTGAAAAATTGAAGTTAAGTAAGGTGGAGAAGCCAATCTGCACTCAGGTTTCTAAGGAAACCATGCTTGAAGTAGCAAGAGAGAAACTGAGTGCTAGAGCTAAGGTTGGAACAAGCCAGGCTGCTGCTGAATTGCCTATGAAGAGGAAAGCCTTGGGCATTGTTGAACCTGAGAGCAAGCGAGCTAAGGCTTCTAAGTCAGTCCAAAGAAAGCTGATTGGAGAATTAGAAGAGTCTGCAGGACAGAAGAAAGTCTTCAACACCAGGAATGCTCTGAAGATACTCCAGATAGAACAAGCTAAGAAAGTTGTTGCTTCGGTCTCAAAGCGTGCGGTGATCGGGAAAAAAAGGCGAAGAAGGAAGTAAACGAAGCGAAGTGGTTACAAAAAAAGTTTGCGAGCAAACGGAGAGGGACATCAAAAGCACTAAAATGGCCACATTAATCGACAAGTGGATGCCCATCCAATTCAATGAGTTGGGAAGAGGTCAAGAGAACCTTACGGTTCTATTATGAAGTGCTCAGGAATGGAAAGGAAAGCTCGAGATCCAAATGAGGCATTTATCGAATATCTCCTAATATCTATCCTAAATATCTCAAATTTGGATAAACCTTGCAGATGAAGGAAAGGTGCAGATAGTAGCCCCCGGCCCATATACCTACCCTCCTCCAAGACTTGATAATGGCCTGGTGAATGAAAAAGTCATTACTCAAGAAATTGGTCAATATGCTGGACAGTTAGGTCTGACAGGGAACAATCCGGATATCATCAAGGAAAGAAATGCACTAAAGAAGAAGTATTTCGGAATGTTCAATCTGGAGGTACCCGCTGATGAAATTGAAGAAGATGCAAACTGAAGAGCTAAATCTGAAGACTGAAGACTTACCTGAAGACACTTGTAATTTTTCTATCTTTTTGTCTTTTATTTTTGTTCTGATAAATTTCATTGTAATCTGTAACAGTCTACTCATCATCAATGAAAATTTATCATTTATGCTCAAAAGATAATATCTCATTATCTTATTTACATGTCTTTTACTTTTGATATGCTGAATGATGTCTCTGAATGAATTGTTTATGGGAAATTGTTTATAAGTATTTGGTGATGAATCCTTTGAGAGATTCATTACTGAAGAAATTGTTGAATGATTAAATGTTAGGAGATTCTCAGAAATTGTTGGGAGATTCTCTGTTCATGAAATTCTGAAGACATAACCAATCTTGTAATAGGATAAACTGAAACCTGAGTTTAGGTTATATGGTTGTAACAAGATAGGTTTTGGCATCATCAAAAAGGGGGAAATTGTTGGGAGATGAATTTAATAAAAATATATGATTTTGATTAGATCCCAAAACCCCTAAGTATGACATGTTCAGGATAATCTTGATATTTAAATTAAAACTTATATTAATTTTTTTATTTATTAGATGAATATATGGGGCCTAATTTTATTTTTGCACAGGGCTTTACAAATCTTAGGACCGGCTCTGTCTCAAATCCTGTCAAAAGATTTCTTCCACAAAATAGAGCGATCTTCCCTATAACATTGACTTTCTGCTTTATTTGTCCCTTAAAACGTTCCCCGATATCTTCTTAGTTGATTCCCCTGTTTTATAGTATTCAGGATGATATCTGCAAAATGTATAGTCAGCAGATATAGATCAGGTTAGGATCTGAAGATTCTGAAGAACTCAGTATGTTTCTGAAGAAACTGAAGTTTCAGTATAAAACTAAGTTTCAAGACTCGAAGAAATCGAGAATCAAGACTCGGTGAAACCGAGAATCAAGACTCAAGATGAAATCGAGATATCAAGACTCAAGCAGAAATCGAGATATCAAGACTCAAGATGAAATCGAGGAATCAAGACTCAAAGATGAAAACTCGAAGATATCAAAAGATATCCGTGAAGACTCAAGACTTAGAAGACATCAAGACTCGTAAGACATCAAGACTTAGAAGACATCAAGACTCGTAAGACATCAAGACTCGTAAGACGTCAAGACTCGTAAGATTCTCAAGACTCGTAAGATTCTAAAGACATGTAAGATGTAAGATCAAGAATCAAGATCAAGAATATCAAGGCACAAGAATTATCAAGAGTCAAGATTGCATCAATGCTCAAGATAAACCTCAATGTTCCGAGGCACCGAACATATCTATCTCAAGAATGCAATAATCGGAAGATCGTGATTCCTTAGAAAAATAGATATTTGCCAAGACATTCAAATGCGCATAAAAGGAACAAAGTCGAGTGTTTGTTAAGGTTATATCAACTCGAGTTTGTAACAAAAAGAGCCGTTGAAGGTGTCTATCTTTAAGCGGAGACAAAAGTCAAAAATAGGAAGACAAAGATCGTACCATACCGACAAATGATGTGTCATTTGAAAAAAGATGTCAAGTACAAAAGTTCGATCGCAAAAAGTGAAGACCGGCTACATGAAAGGCTATTGCCTAAAACGCGTGTTAGGGAGTTTCAAACCCTAAATATAGTCGTTCCTCACACACCATAAGAGGAAACTCACAAAGCTATCTCTCCAACGGATAGTTTTTCAAGAGTGACCTTGGTGTATGCCTATAAATACTTGTGACCCTCTACATTGTAAGGTTACGGGAAATTTATAAGCAAATCAAGAAGCTCAAACTTATTATCATAAAGTTAAAGCACTTTCGAAAACTTAGAATTTCCCAAGTGCTTTTTATATTGAAGAGAGCTCATTAAACTAAGCCTAGCTTGATAAGATTTATCAAAGCTTAGTCGAGATATCCTAGCCTTTGTATTGTACTTCATTGTAAAGGATATCTCATCCTAGTTGAAACCAACCGAGAAAACCCCAAACCCTTGAGAAGGTAGTTGGAGTGTGTTTGTTGGTGAGAAGAGTTTTAAAGAGTTAGTAAACACGCGGAGTAGTCGAAAAGCTCTAGAGGTGAAGTTAGTAAGCCTGCTGAGGTAGTCCGAAAAAGCTTGTTTGTGTTTGAGTAAGTAAACTACGGAGGTAATGTAAAGCTCAAGGTCGGGTTGAGTAAGTAAACTACGTGGAGTAGTAAAGCTCAGGGCGAGTTGAGTAAGTAAACTACGCGAGGTAGTCGAAAAGCTTCGTGAAGTGATTAGTGAATTTCTCTCGAGGATCGGAGAGAGTGGACGTAGGAGCTTGAGTCTCGAACCACTATAAATTTCTTTGTGTTGTTTATTGCTTTCCTTATCTGTGCTTAACCGTTGCATTGATTTAAATCAGAAAGCATATTTTCACTGAGATTTCAGTTGGAATCAATCCACTGGAAGTTGCATATAATTGAATCACAGCCTAATCACTATTCCATTTAAAGGAAGGTCTTCAGCAAAGCTTAAAACGAGTATAAACTAAAGGGCCAACCATTCCAAGACATCCGAGTAGCTAGAACAGATAGTTACCAAACCGAACTTACTCTTCCGAGGGTTGATGAAGTTAGTTATCGATCCAAGCAATTCAGGATCTCTCAAACTCGGGACTCAATTGGGATTATCGAGGTTTCGAAAGAAATTTCGGGATCATTGTCTCAAGAGACTTTGACTCGAGTGATTTGTGCTTCTCAGGACCAAATCTTCAGGACAGCCTGACCCAAGATGACCTCAGTAAAAGAAAAGTTTTAAAAACACTGAACACGTGTATTCCCCCCCCATACACGTGTAAGACTCGTTTGCACCGGGACCAACAATATTTTTATTTAAACAAGTAATACTTTTTCATCTAAACAAGTAATACTTTTCTTTAAACAAGTTATATATACCTTTCTATCTAAACAAGTAATATTTTTCTATTTAAACAAGTAATACTTTTCTATTTAAACAAGTAATAGTACTTTTCTATCTAAATAAGTAATACTTAGACAAAATTGAATTAATTTATAAGAATATTAAATATTATAGGTATTAATTTATAAGAATTAATAGTGATACAAGTTCGTAAGTGTAATAATATGAATTTAATATTATGAACAGTTTTTTACATAAGAGTTTGTGTTAATCTCATTATATAATTTAATATTAAAAACAAGTAACACGAGAATTTAAAGAATAAAATATTTGAATTGTACCTAAAAAGAATTTACAAAAATAAAAAAATAAAACAAAAAATACAAGCTTTAAAAAAAAAAAAATTAATTCACTTGGAGAGCGGTTATGAACCGATCTCAAGCTTTTATTTTTGGACGGCGGTTCAAAACCGCTCTCCATTACCCTCAGACAAATGGTTATGAACATTTGTCTAAGTTTTTTTGATCTTGGGCCGGTTTTTAACCTTTGTCCATTTTTTTTTAATAGAACCGCTCTCCAAGGGACCACTTGGAGAGCTATTCAAAAAAAGGGTTGTCCAAGTGGAGCTCTCCAAGCTCAAATGTGTAGTAGTGAATATATATATTGAAAAATTTAAATCATTGGAAATATAAAAGAAATTGAATTTTGACCTCCAGCAATGTTAAGCAGCCCGAAATCTGTGTCGTCTCACGTCTGGATGCCGCCCCAAGTTGGTGATATAAATAAGCCAATGCAGCGGCTCCACATGCATAGTTAGTAGCAGAATCGAGATCGCCCAACACCTCCAGATAATCCTTGGGGACAAAATCACACGTTTTATCAATAAACTGTGTAGACCCCCATCGTGTACCACAGGTAACCTCGAGCAATAGACACATCGCTGAGGGTCCCAGTCGTGCACTGCGTCTTTATGGTGCTAAGGAGGGTGTTGTGTAAGTTATCTCCCCTACATCCGCATGCATTATATGTTGGGATTATACTGAAAAGTATGCTTTTTACTTTGTATAATCGAAACTGAATTTTAAGACTTATTTACTGAAATAAATTGTTTATCATCGATGCTTTAAATATGATTGAATGTTACATATATTTCTTGCATAAGCTGTTCAATAATTAAATGACGTGTTACATTGTAGTTAATTTAGTGATACCGGATCACGAAGATTAAATTAACGGTCCTTGTAACTAAAAAAGTACGCCATTCACGACCTAGATGGAAATGAACAACCCATCTCGAAAGGTTGAGGTGTAAGGCTCAGATTGGTTTGTCTTGACCAAGAGATTACACTAGTGCATGGTGATGTAATTGAATAGGACCTCTGAGGAGGATAAATTCTTCTAACCGAACAAGGGAGAATTAGACCTCGGTGGTTCGTTATTTCTTAACCTTCGTCCCTTAAATAGGATCACGTGGGATTGGTAACTATTGCTTTGACTTATCATGGGTAGCGAATCAAAGAGATTCAATACTTTTTTATCTTGGGCAATATTATTGGTCACATGTGATTGCTAAGATTTAATCTGAAGAATCGGGTGTGTAAAAGCACGCTTTTGTTTGATTTGCCCCCTTGGGAGGTTCATAAGCTTTATCATACCAAATCTTGCAAGTGGAATTAGTTTATGGTATGGATAATAATGTTGAACCGTTCCTCGACCAAGGATAAAAGATGTTAATTAATGGAAAGCTATTTCAGTGGCTTGAATTAATTAATGGGCTAGATAATCTTAAACACGGGAAATAATGATGGGAGCCATATTGATTTGTAATATGGGTTAAGATGGATAGTGCAATATTAATTATGTAGTGGGATTAATTAATATTTATGGGCTTGAATTATATTGTGGCTCAATATTAGATATTCAAGGTCCATTAGAAGGTCCAATCTTAATTCTCCTAAAGGCCCCCTGAGTAGCCCAACATATAGTCCAATAACTGAAAAAGGTGATTAAAATAAAATAAATATTGTTGCTTATTTTTTATAATATTTTGAAATTTATGGATAAAAAGAGGAGAAAGATTTTCTTTGAATTTTGTTATGGAATGAAGATATATATTCTTGGAATACAAGATTATCTCATTAAATTCAAGAAATCTCCCACTTGGTTATTCATGAGGATATTTCAAATTTTTGAATATAATGGGCAAGAAAGATTTTTTGATTTTCTTGAAAAGATATTATGGAAGATATGTATTTCTTGAAATACAAGAATATCTCATAAATTCAAGAAGATCCAAATCTTGGATTCTTGCATCATTTTTTTCAAAAAATAATCCATATTAAGGAGGTGGGATTTTTTGTGGAATATGTTAATTATGGGAAAAAGAATATAGGAGATATATTCAAGATTTCTTGGTGATCAAGAAAAGTCTTTTTCCCACATTGGTTTTCTCTAAAAAAAAAATCGACCACTTCTCTCTTATAAATAGGGATGATTCTTTCATTCCCAAATACGATTCCATGTCTTTGAAAAAATTAGCAAATCCACATAAGTGGTGCAACAAAGATTTTTTTTCCTTTTGTTAATTGTTCGACAAGTGTCCTTCCACCGGATAGTTGAGCAAGGGCTAAGGGAGGAAATCCTTTTTGGTTAGTCCGTCAACCGAATTCTTTGCCATCCCGAGAGAATGCGTTCACGTAAACCCGTAGATTCTCGCATCGCGAGGTTTTCGTGGCTTATTATATGCATGATATGTTGTTGCAATTATTATTTGAATTAATATAGGATTAATTCATGCTAGTAATAATTAAAGAATTAAATTTGTATTTAAATATTCACCCCGAATAGATCTGTGCAACTCATTCCCCAACAATTGGTATCAGAGCCACGGTTTCGGGCTCTGAATTTTTTAAATTGTAATTTAATTCGTGGACATTAAATTTGAAATTGGATAGTAGAACTGTTAGATCTGTTTTGCAGGTATCCAATTGTCATGGATTTTAATGTGTTTATTTATGCATGCATATAAATTGTGGTTTTAATCTCACCGCTCGATTTGTTTTGCCTCGTGGAGAAAAATCCACCAGTAGACTAGGATTTGTTTGACGGATCAATGTAATAGACTAGTCTAGATCTAGGTTTATTTATTTTTGTAAATAAATTGTAACCGGATCGGGAACGAAGAGACGAAGAATTAAAGGACAAAATCCAGAACCGGGCATAGGCGGCGCGGGCGCGCGCTGGCACGCACGGGCGCAGGGCGAGGCCGGCCAGCCGAGCACGCGTGAGGAGCAAAAGGCCGTGCGCAAGGCGCACGCGGTACCATGCGTGCATCGGGCCAAGCGCCGCGCTCGCACACGTAGGGACGTGGGGCTGCCGAGGTCGGGGGCGAGGCTGAAGTGGGTGAACGCGCGCGCGCGATAACGCGCGCGTCGCAAGCCGAGAGTTATCGAGGCGTAACGCACTACGTCTGCCGGGCGGTGCCGAGGCTGCCGAGGCTGGTCTAAGGCAAGGGTTGGCCGGATGCGGGCGTGCATCCTGGCCATGCTTTTGCTTTGGCGTGGCGTTCGAGACGAAGTTTTTTTTTCGAGGCGGACGAGTGGGAGAAATTCGAGGCGTGTTTTCTTCAAGATCAAGTCAAGAAAAATCAAACCATGACAATTGGATAATTTGTGCCCAATATGTTTTTTTTTTTTCTGTTTTTGCTTGATTTATTTGTGCTATGTTATGCTTTATTTAATTTGTTTAAATGTGTTTGCATGAGGGTTGCCAAATCGAAAAATCTCACCTTAAAAATTACTAAGTATGTTTAAATAATTAATTGACAATTTTATTCCGGATAATAAAATTGAATTAATTTTGACCTCCATGATTTATTTGTTTGTGAATTCTTTTGGAGAAATTCCCCCAACGGGACGGTCAAAAGATAGCTTTTACATGAATGAATTCCAAACGGATGATTGTGGGTTATTACTAGTGGCGACGATGACCCTCCCAACGAGGCTCGATCAAAGCGAAATAATAATCCTGTATTTAATCATGGTTATTACTTAGGTATAAAATTAATATGCATATACTTCCTCAAGTCCTCGCTAATTTTATATTGGTCAAGTGGGAGCCAACTATTAATCTGGATATTAAAGGTTTGTAACTGTTCTTGTTTGTAACCTGCTTGAATGTGTTTAAATAATGACCCACCCAACGTGGCTTATTTAAACTGTTTTGAGATGTTGGCTGATGCATGTTCATTTTTTTTGAGATTTTAAATATGATGCATGTGATCGAATCTTGTGATATACTTGTGCTATTGCATATAGTTGTTTATTTCGATTCGACAAGTCGTTACATTTTTAATCCTTTGTTATTATACTTAAAAGTCAATACAATATGTATGGAAACTATATTGATTGGAAACATAAAATTATAATTGTCCTAACTGCACAAAAGCACAAGTGGATTCTTGACACACCAAAATCAGATGAGCCAACCGGACGAAGTCAAAACATGCGGGACTCGTCGGATCACCTTGCGAGAGATGTAAATCATTTGAAAATGGTGGGAGGGCAAACCCGTAAGGGATTACGTCCTCAAAATAGATGGCCCATCTGAACAAACTTGAGATTCTGAGTGCAGATTATGATCTGGAGACTCAGATGAATTTGGTACTTCACTCTCTACCCAAAGAGTTTTTGAGAATTTTGGCCTCTCTAGCTAATTTGTTGCAAGCTTTTGGTCTCGGCAGAAATGTTGATAAGGCACCAAACTCAAGCTTTGACGGCAAGTGGTCCGTCTTCATCTTCTAGGCCAAAGGGAGGCAAGATAAAGAAGAGGACCAAAAGGCCATAAGCAATAAAACTCAACGGTTGCCAAGGGCAATGGTAAGATGAGGAATGCTTATTGTGTCAAGGAAAATCCAAAGAGGAAGTGCTTAAGATGCGGTAAGAGAGGACAATGGAGGTTTTGCCTGTTCCAACCCCAAAAGGGACGGAAAGAAAGGTAATTCTCACGCACTAGTTGTTGAAACTTGTTTAGCGGCGTATACTTCTCATTCGTGGGTGGTTGATACGAGATCCACTAATCATGTTGGCTTCACGGGTTCTAAATGATCCGGCAACTTAGTGGGAGTGAGATCCTCATCACTGTTCGGGCAACGTTATCGAAAGTAGAAGACATTGCAATGCTACGTAAGTGGCGAGATATTGCAATGCTACGATAGTAACGATTATTGCAATACCACGCAAGTAGCAGACATTGCAATGCTACATGAGTAGCGATTAAAAGCGATGGGAGAAGTGCACCTATCTTTTGAAGATAAGTTTTTTTTTTTTTTTTTGAGATTATCTTTATGTTCCCGGTTTTAGAAAGAATTCACTTTCGGTTTCTAAAATTGAATAAAGGACACTAAGTTTCTTCTAATAAGAATGACATCATTTTTGAAATGATGAGTGTATCCGATACGGGACATTGATGGAAAATCTCTATACAATTAATCGTGCACACCACTCATTTAAATGCATCCTATAACACATCAACTATTTCCCGACAAAAAGAAAGCGTGAGCGAAATGCTTCTTTGGCATCTAAGATTAGGTCATATAAATCCAAAGAGGATCCAAAGGTTGGTGAAAGATGGTTTCTTTGGAGGCGTCTCCAAGTTGAACAAGTTCCAACTGCGAATCATGTTTGGAGGGTAAAAAATGACCAATAGGGCATTTGGAGCCAAGGGAAAAGGGCCAAAGAAGTGTTAGAGATCGTTCACACGAGATGTATGTAGTCAATGTCAACCAAAGCAAAGAGGAGGTTATGAGTAATTTTATTGATGATTACTCAAGGAATGGTTACATTTCCCTTATGAAGCATAAATCGAGACCTTTGAGAAATTCTAAGAATTTAAGGCTCAAACTGAGAACCATAGGGAAAAACGTATCAAGTATCTACGATCGATCATGGAGGCGAATACCTCAAATGATGAGTTTTGAACTACTTATCGATGAAGGGATTGTATCAAACTCATCATGACCCGGAACCCCTCAACAAAAGCGGGGTTGCAGAGCGAAGAAACATAATTCTTTTGGAAATGGTTAGATCAATGATGAGTTATCACGGATCTTCCCGAAGTCGATTCGGGGTCATGCCTTGGAAACAATGGCTTACATTCGAACTTGGTGCCATCAAATCGGTTCCCAAAACTCCCAAAAATTGTGGACCGGGAGCAAGCCTAGTATGAGACACATGAGAATTTTTGGGGTGTCCTGCCTACGTGTTGGACAAGGAAGTTGGTAAATTGGATTCTCGATTAGAATTAAGGTTGTTTGTAGGATACCCCGAGGGAACAAAAGGGTGTATGTTCTATGGTCCCGAAAATCAAAAGGTGGTCATGAGCACCCACTTTAGATTTTTGGAAGAAGACTATATGAACCAAAGAAAACCCAGAAGTGAGATTACCTTAAATGATCTTAGAGGGCAAACCTCAAGTGCCAACTGTACTAGATGACATACCAAACGATATGCTTTCACAACCGGAGCCTCGTCGTAGTGGGAGGGTTGTTAGACAGCCCGAGAGATTCGTGGGAATAGGAGAGTCCTCGGACTTCATTCCCGGACAAGACGAATCAGACGCATGGACATATGACGAGGCACTCCAAGATAAGGATCAGATTCTTGGCAAAACAAAGAATGAAAGCGAAATGGGTTCTATGTTTCATAATAGAGTGTGGGAGCTAATCGAACCACTTAATGAGGTCATACCCATTAGATGCAAGTGGGTGTATAAGAGGAAAAGAGGACCGGACGGGAAGGTTGAAACCTTTAAAGCAAGACTAGTGGCAAAAGGTTACACTCAGAAAGAAGGGATCGATTATGAGGAAACTTTTTCGCCCGTAGCCATGCTTAAGTCCATCCGTATTCTCTTATCGATTGCTGCGCATTTCGACTTTGAAATCTGGCAAATGGATGTCAAGACAGCTTTCCTTAAGGGAAGTCTTGATGAAGAGATCTATATGCAACAACCCCAAGGTTTCATTGAAACAGGCCAAGAACATCTTGTTTATAAGCTCAAGAAGTCCATTTACGGACTCAAACAGGCATCCAGAGCTTGGAACCAATTTTTTGATCATGTTATAAAGTCTTATGGGTTTGATCAAAACGAGTTTGAAAGTTGTGTATATAAAAAGCGTGTTGGAACTGCATTGGTATTCTTAGTACTATACGTAGACGACATTCTGATCATCAGGAACGATGTGAAGGTGTTATCAGACGTAAGGGCATGACTTTCAAAATAGTTTGATATGAAAGACTTAGGGAAGCCGGACACATCCTTGGGATCAAGATCAAAAGAAAATGATGGTCGGGTTATCGCAAGTTTCATACATAGACACTGTCTTGAAACGATTCAGCATGCAAGATTCCAAGAAAGGGTTCGTACCTTTCGGACTTGGAATCCATCTATCTAAGAAAATGTTCCCTAAGACGAAAAAGGAGATAGTTGACATGAAATGTATTCCTTGTGCTTCGGCTGTCGGAAACCTTATGTATGCATTACTGTGTACGAGACTGGATATCTGCTTTGCCGCAGGCATGATAGCAAGATATCAAAGTAACCCAGGGAAAGAGCATTGGACGACAGTTAAAAACATTCTGAAGTGTCTGAAAAGAACACGGGATAGAATGTTGATTTATCAGTCAGATACTCCAATCCCCATCGGCTACACGGACTCGGATTTCCAATCAGACTTAGATTCCATAAATTATCTGCCTCAGTTAGTGTTTTTCCATTTGGGAAGTGTAGCCATCAAATGGACGAGTGTGAAGCAGAAATGCATCACTGACTCAACCATGGAAGTCGGGTAAGTAGTTTGTTTATGAAGCAAAAAAGAACCGATTGGGCTCTAGATCTTCTTAGTGAACTTGGATGGTGTTACGAATTTGTCTAGCAATATCGCTAGGGGCGATTGCAAATTCAAAGAGAACCAAGAGTCCATGAAGTCAAACAAGCACACTAAAGGAAAGACATCTTATACGAGAAATCGTTAAGAGATGAGATATAGATGTGGCAAAGATAGCGGCGTCGAGGACGACCCTAGCGAGATCCATTCACAAAAGAGTCGCCTCTGAATACATTCGAGAGACATGTGGGTGGAATGAGTGTCAAGACCGTTGCCAATCTGCTTTGAGTATAAGTGGGAGAAATTATTAGGTTCGTGTAGGTGACATTAGATGTCACGGACTACGCGAGACATGTTGTAGTATACTTAAAAGCAGACTTTGAGTATAAGTGGGAGATTGTTGGGATTATCTTGAAAAAGTATGTTTTTTACTTTGTATAATCGAAATTGCATTTTCGGACTTATTTCTTGAAATAAATTGTTTATCATCGATGCTTTAAATATGATTGAATGTTACATATATTTCTTGCGCGATAACTGTTCAATAATTAAATGCGTGTTACATTGTAGTTAATTTAGTGATACCGGATCACGAGAAGATTAAATTAACGGTCTCTTTGTAACTAAAAAGTACGTCATTCATGACCTAGATGGAAATGAACAACCCATTACGAAAAGGTTGAGGTGTAAGGCTCGAGATTGGTTTGTCTTGACCAAGAGATTACACTAGTGCATGGTGATGCAATTGAATAGGACCTCTGAGGAGGATAAATTCTTGAATCGAACAAGGGAGAATTAGACCTCAGTGGTTCGTTATTTCTTAACCTTCGTCCCTTAAATAGGATCACGTGGGATTGGTAACTATTGCTTTGACTTATCATGGGTAGCGAATCAAATAGATTCAATACTTTTTATCTTGGGCAATATTATTGGTCACATGTGATTGCTAAGATTTAATACGAAGAATCGTGTGCAAATACACTTGTTTGATTTGCCCCCTTGGGAGGTTCATAAGCTTTATCATACCAAATCTTGCAAGTGGAATTAGTTTCCGGTATGGATAATAATGTTGAACCGTTCCTCGACCAAGGATAAAAGATGTTAGTTAATGGAAAGCTATTTCAGTGGCTTGAATTAATTAATGGGCTAGATAATCTTAAACACGGGAAATAATGGCCGGGAGCCATATTGACTGTAATATGGGTTAAGATGGATAGTGCAATATTAATTATGTAGTGGGATTAATTAATATTTATGGGCTTGAATTATATTGTGGCTCAATATTAGATATTCAAGGTCCATTAAAAGGTTCAATCTTAATTCTCCTAAAGGCCCCCTGTGTAGCCCAACATATAGCCCAATAACTGAAAAAGGTGATTAAAATAAAATAAATACTGTTGCTTATTTTTTCTAATATTTTCGAAATTTATGGATAAAAGAGGGAGAAAGATTTTCTTTGAATTTTGTTATGGAATGAAGATATGTGTATTCTTGGAATACAAGATTATCTCATTAAATTCAAGAAATCTCCCACTTGGTTATTCATGAGGATATTTCGAAATTTTTGAATATAATGGGCAATAAAGATTTTCTTGATTTTCTTGAAAAGATATTATGGAAGATATGTATTTCTTGAAAAATAAGAATATCTCATAAATTCAAGAAGATCCAAATCTTGGATTCTTGCATCATTTTTTTCGAAAATAATCCATATTAAGGAGGTGGGATTTTTGTGGAATATTTTAATTATGGGAAAAAGAATATAGGGGATATATTCAAGATTTCTTGGTGATCAAGAAAAGTCTTTTCCCACATTGGTTTTCTACTGAAAAAATCGACCACTTCTCTCTTATAAATAGGGGATGATTCTTTCATTCCCAAGTACAATTCCATGTGCTGGAAAAATTAGCAAATCCACATAAGTGGTGCAACAAAGTTTATTTTTTCCTTTTGTTAATTGTTCGACAAGTGTCCTTCCACCGGATAGTTGAGCAAGGGCTAAGGGAATACTTGGGAAGTCCTTTTTGGTTAGTCCGTCCAACCGAATTCACTGCCATCCCGAGAGGTACGTTCACGTAAACCCATAGATTCCGCATGCGTAGGTTTTACGTGGCTTATTATATGCATGATATGTTGTTTCAATTATTATTTGAATTAATATAGGATTAATTCATGCTAGTAATAATTAAAGAATTAAATTTGTATTTAAATATTCACCTCGAATAGATTTGTGCAACTCATTCCCCAACAGTATACAATGCATTGTCAATACTTTGAACGTTGCCAATGACGGGGAGGCCATTTATGTTCACATTGGTGCGACAGAAACGTCAGCACCGTGCACGTCGCGCGACAGAATGCGCGTGTTGGTCCCATTTTGAAAACCCATGAAATGCGTAAAAATCAGGTAATGAATATAAAACAGAGGTGAGGGAATAGTGACTCCAATTTTTTTTCTTTTAAATCTATTTGTTTTGCTTATACTCGAATGCATATGGCAAGTAAGAACATAAAGCAGTAAAGTACACACGATTTTATAGTGGTTCGGAGTCCAACTCCTACATCCACTCTTCCATATCAGCAGGGGCACCAACTTAACCAACTGGACTTAGTTTAACGTGTTAGTCCAACACGATACAACAGATGTTTGATGAGTTCTAACTCTCTCAGGACTTATCACCCTCACGGGATTGCCTACCCTTCCTTTCGGGATTGCTTCGATGTTTAACGAGTTCTCACTCACACCCAGAAAGTAAGCTAGTTCAACTAACTTACAATCCTTGCTTAACAAAACTTAACCTAACTTTTGGGTTTGGGTATAAGATTGTTTGGTGTCCAACTAGGGTGAGATTTTCCCTTACATTTGTTTAGCCTCAATGCTAAGGTTGGGAAAATCTCTCTAAGCTTAGGATATGATATTTGTGCTTAGATCTAGGATAGAACACTCTTCTGAATATATGCGTGTATTTCTTGCTCAGTGTTCTATGGTGGAAATGCTGGATGATTTGGCTTGATGGATGTTTCAAGCATTTAATTTCCACACTTAATTTGATGGAAGAACTTGTATTTATAGTGTGAATTTGAATGTTACCGTTGGATGGAGTCACATTCAAATCCATACTATTCAGTAGCTTTTTTTTGACTTTTTCAAATTTGGTTGTCTTCCTCTCATTGGTCCGTTAAATTTGAATCTACTTGGTATATTCTTCGGGATCATTACGAGTCCATCGAGATTCTTCCGAGTCTTTCAGATTCTTGATTGACAGACTTTTCTTGGCCGGACCTTTTACGATCGGTATATCGACTTTCGGCAAAGCCAAAGTTTGACTCTTCGACTTGAACAATCGACCCTCGGTCACTAGCTTTTCGAAGCTATCGATCATCGATAGCGTTTCGATTCTCGGTGAACATGACTTGAGATGACTTCTCTTACGATTTCTTCTCGTCTTCGATCGTCGGCTTTGATCGGTCGATATACTTTATCAGTCGGCATATCGGTTTATCTGCGTCAGTTAGTACATCGGGGTTAGCATATCAAGTTATCTGTGTCAGGTTATCTTATCTGATCTCGATCACATCTGATCTCGATCAGTCTCATCTGCTCCTCTTTTGATCAGCAACCTCCTCTTCTGATCTGGTCATCTGATCAGCTTATCTTTTCTGGTCATCTGATCAGGTCACTTCTGATCATCTGATCTTCTGATCTCAGGTCCATCTGATCAGGTAACTTTTGATTCTTCTGATCAACTGGCTTAGCTTTTCTTTTCTTCTGATTTTTCTCAGCTCATCAGTTAACTCCGGAACTCATCTTACTCATCTGATCTTGATCAGTCTCGTCTGCAGCCTCGTCTGATCTCGATCATCTACTTCTGATTTTGTGAGTTCCCCCTCAACTTGTTCTCTCATTCTCCCTCAACTTGTTATCTGTAGATTAGCTTCAATAACACAAGTTGATAATGTTTTGGCATAATTCATCAAAACTAAAATATCCCAACAATTTCCCCATTTTTTATAATGACGCCAAAACATTAAAATATATGCATTTTTACAGAAACGGGGTTTTTCAAAAAGATCAGTTCAGATGGTCACATTGAAAACAGTGAACTTTTGAACTCCCGCTCTGATACCAATTGTTGGTCCCGTTTTGGCATAATTAATCAAAACTAAAATATCCCAACAATTTCCCCATTTTTGATAATGACGCCAAAAACATTAAAATATATGCATTTTTACAGAAATGGGGTTTTTCAAAAAGATCAGTTCAGATGGTCACATTGAAAATAGTGAACTTTTGAACTCCCGCTTTGATACCAATTTTTGGTCCCGTTTTGAAAACCCATGAAATGCGTAAAAATCATGTAATGCATATAAAACAGGGGTGAAAACAGTAATTACATGATTGTGGGATGAAGAATTGAAATCGCAATTAATTCCTCTTCGCGCTAGAGAAGAATTGAGGGGTCAAAATGTGGAATCCCGACACAATCCTTCCCCGAACTTAAAATCATAGAAAATTTTGGGGGTGAAGCTGAAATCGCCATTGACGATCACTTTTTTTTTTTTTCAGGTTGTTTATGTTTCTTTCAGCTCATTAAGGCCTTGTTTGTTGGCTAAGTCGAATTATCGGGTGATAAGATTGAAAGGGGTAGACTGTTTCCATTGTAGTTTGGTATGCACACTATTATCTGTACCATTATTACCATCAGAATAATCCTATTGATTGCTGCCTATGAAATGATTTTGACTTTGGCCCAATGACAAGAGAAGTTCTGAAACTGAAACCAATTTATTTGATCAGATTCAGTTGAAACACAGCAGAAGGGTTCTAATATTGAACTCCAAAAGATATGTCAAACTTTGTAAAAAAAAAATATTGAAAATCACAAAAAAATAATTTATTGTATTAGATTCATAGAAAGCATTGTCTAAAATAAAAAAATTGCACATTTGCGCTCTTTTCTCATTTTTAGCGGGTCTATCTGTGTGGGTGTTAATGCTACGCCTTTATTTTGGGCCAAGCGAAGTAGGGTTATTCAAGCCCAAACTAGATCAGATAATTATTCAAGCTTCCTCCCTTATTTCGGCCCAAGTTAATCGAGACAACTAAAGTAATCTATATATACATATATAAAAATATAATAGTCCTCTAAAAAATATGTTACCATTCATTCTCCCCACTCTCTCTCTCTCCACTCTCCTTCAACAAGTCCAAAATTAATTTACAAGCTCAAATTTAATACATAAGTTCAAAACCAATTTACAAGCACAAATTTAATATGTTAAATAATTGCAACAAGCCCAAATTTAATTATGCATCTATAAATATATAAAAATATGATAGCCTCCTGCAAAATCTGTTCTCGTTCATTATCTCAGCTCACTTCTTTCTCCTTTTTACTCCCATTTTTCTAGGACTCTCTCTCTTTCCCTCTCTTCACTTTCATTAATTTTTCACTCCCATTTCTCTCCTTCCACAGTAATTAACTAAACCACTATTTAATTCGAATGTGTTGAATTAATTTTTTTAATGTTCTTATTTTATGCTTTGTATAAAATTAAACAAATAAACTCTAATTTTACAAAATTGATATGATAAATTATTAAATTGAAAAAAAATCTCAATATAATTTTTTAAATCAACCTAATAAGTTTAAAATAGTGCATCTTTTTTTAATTTCATTTGTTTCATAATTGTTGTTCTCATGGCTACATCTTTTTTTAATTTCATTGGTTTCATAATTGATGTTCTCATGAAACGGTATTATTTGATCAATGTAATGAGTATTTTGCTGTCTATTTCATTAAATAATTAATTTTCAGATGAATTTTGTTTAAAGAGATTTAAGACAAATAGTTTTTTTTTTTAAATTAAGCTTCACTTTTCTTTTCTTCTTCAAATATTCAATTTACTTAATTGATATATATTAATTTATTATATCATAAAATGTCTTAATACAAACTAACAACACTATTGATGTTGACAAACATTACATATGATTTTTTAAAGATGTAATATCTAATTAAAGTTTCAACGTATTAAACTTTATTTTATATTTAATGAATTGATAATTTAATATTAATATAAATAAATAAGAAAAACAAATTATATATAGAATTATTATATTTAAAAAAAATTATGTGACATACGTGAGGCAAACCTTCACTTAACCTTCATTTGATATTTGGGTCATGGAAGTACGTTATAAATTAGGTTGGAGCTTTACAAATTCATGATTTATTACATAATATTGTAAATGAGACCGAACATCGCTCGGGTGAAATACTAGTACATATATAAAAAGTAAAAACACAATAGTCCTCTAAAAAAACTGTTCCCGCTCATTTCTTTCCCATTTCCTCACTCTCCTCTTTTCAGTAACTATATTCCCATTTATTTTGCTATTTGTTTTATTAAATAATTGATTTTTAAATTAATTTTGTTTAAGTAAATTTAAGACAAAATTTTTAATTAAAACTTCACTTTCTTTTCTTCTTCAAATATTTAATTTTTTAATATTATATATATATATTAATTATAAAATATTTTGCGACTATCTTATACACGTGAGACAATTACTTTCACTTGATATTTGGGTCATACTTCTCATTAAGTTGAAACTCTATAAATTCATAATTAATTTATTACGCCCTCCATTATTTTTAGATGCCATTTGGGTCTTTTAAAGAAAAATTAAGGATATATTTTTATGCTAAAGTTACTCTTAGTTAATATTATTTAAATATTTTTAACAACCATTACTATTGGCTATAAAATTATACGCACAACACATCTGTAAGAAATTTAAAATTATCATGTTAAGGATACATATGAGAAAAGGGGGGAGAAAACACCAGAATGACATTTATTATACAAATATTTCAAAAGGTTAAAACAACATTTAAAAAAATGAAGAGATTATATATTATAGTAAATGAGACCTATCGAACATCGCTAGGGTGAAATACTAGTATAACAGTAATATACACATTTTCAATGAATTTAAGACAAGAAACGGCCCAATCAGGAAGACCTAGTAGTTGTTCTAAGTAGTTAAAGTGTTTGTCATTATTTTAATAGAAAGGGTGGGCTGAATTAATTGGTGAGTTGTACGTATATTAGTAAAATATGGGCTGCAATGGTCCGTTCCATGTGTCTACAATTACTAATTTATTGATTAGTTTAGTATTCCAGCTACCTCAATCATGTTGGGTTCTACGACTTTTGATCAATTTTCTGATTTAATTCATCATTCCGATGCATATGCTGCTTTTGCATTAGTCGTTGACTTAATTAAATTGTATCATTCTCAAAATCAAATTAACCTGCAGTGATGTTCATAATCTCATTACCAGTGTTTATCCAGATTGCTACTATGAATTCCACAAAAAATATAGAGTGAGAGAGAAATTAGATATCAGAGTGATCCATGGCGACTTATGCTGCTGCCTATTCTCTCGAGAGTTTCTTTTCAATCATTTTACGTGCTTTTGATGTTGCCCTTCCTCCGGAGATACAGAATATCTATGAACGTGCATGCAACGAGTTGAAGGGGTTTCAAGATTTTGTGGAAAGATTGGATAGGAAGAGTAGGAAGAGGATGAGTGCTTCGCTTGAACGACTCACAATGGAGATACTTGAATTCACAGATGATTTCTCACATACTGCTATTGATGCCGTCGATACAGTGGGCGAAAAAATTCATTCCTTAATGGAGAAACTGGAGAAGATGAAGGAGGAGTACAATAAGTACTCGTTGCTTGAAGGTGACGAAGAAGCAGCTATTTCATCACCATCATCATCCAAGATGGTTGGATTTCGTGATGAGCGAAGCTTTCTCAAAGGAGCACTTGTAAATAGCATGAGACATTCCTATTTTTATTTACTCTTTGGGATGGCAGGTATTGGCAAGACAACTCTTGCGCGGGAAGTTTTCGAAGATTTGGATATTTCTGAGTGGTTCGAATGTCGTGCGTGGGTGACCGTAGGCCTTGATCGAAAACCAGAAGAATTTACGGAATCCATCCTTGCTCAACTGAACCCTGAAGCACACAAGATGGTTAAGGGAGGAGATGAGGTGGAAGCAGCTCAACGGCTGAACGAAATTTTGATAGGTAAGCGATGCCTCATCGTGTTGGACTATGTATGGGATAATCACAAGTTCGAGGAATACTGGCGCAGAACAGCAGTGGTTGGCAACAAAAATGGAAGTCGAGTCTTGTTTACAAGTAGGATCATTCATATAGATCATAAAAATGAGGCTCGGGATTGGTATCCCTTTAAAAAGCGGTTGATGAATAAATATGAAAGTTGGGATCTTCTACGTGAGAAGGGGTTTGCTAGAGGCTCATGCCCTCCTCAACTTGAGGATGCTGGAAAGAAGATTGTCGAAAAGTGTGATGGCCTTCCTCTTACGATTATTGTGATTGCTGACCTCCTATCAAAGGGTGAGGAATCACTCTGGATCGACGTAGCAGCAAAGAGGAAACATAAACTCTTCGTTGATGCATATGATCAAATATCAAAGGTATTGTATCCCAGCTATAAGGAACTAATTGATGAATTAAAATCATGCTTTCGTTATATGGGAGTTTTTCCGCTAAAGTCTGAGATATCCCGATCACGTCTTATTAGTTTGTGGACTGTTGAGGATATTTTTGATCCAACTGTAAAACGAAGTGATCAATTCTATTGTCATGATCTAGAATCATTGAAGTTTCTTGATTTTTGTAGTCTTATTATGGTCTACAAAAGAAGCAGTACTTATTTGCATGGGCGCCCTATTCAAGCAATAAGCAAATGTGGCCTCCATTCTTCGTGGTGGTACTTCTGCCAAAGAGAAGCTAGGAAGACTAACTTTTTCCATGTCCTAGATTGTCCTGTAGACAGTTTAGAAGAAGTTATAAAAGGGCAGAGCAGGTTGAGCATCCACAATAATGTTTTATTTTCTCACAAAGATGTGTACAACTCAATGGAGAAAAACTGTGCATCCACCGCACAATCTCTCCTCTGTTTTGGACCATATCACAAATATCAGGTTCCAATATGTTTTGGTTTAAAGTTGCTGCAGAGACTCGATGCTCTCAATATCCGTTTTTATGATTTTCCTTTGGAGTTAGTGGAACTTGTCAAGTTAAGGTACCTCGCTTTCACGTGCAATGGAAAGATATCTCCAAACTTCAGAGACTCCAATACTTGATTGTTCATCCTCATTTGAGCATCAAATCACTTGGAGCCCCGTCTTATATGCCTATGGAGATATGGGATTTAGAAGACCTGAAGCATCTTCAAGTCATGGGAAGCGACCTACCAGATTCTGGCGACAAGTCCTTGTGAAAGCTTTCAACAATTTTAGATGTGAGCGCTGCCAGTTGCACCGTTCTTAACAGACTTCCGAATCTAAAGAAGCTGAAAATTAGAATTGAAATGACACCTGATGCAGAAGATCCCTTGTGTTGCTTTGATCATATTTCCAATCAGATTAATCTAGAATCGCTTAAATGCATCATCGTGAATCCCGCATGCAAGTTCCAGGTTGTTCCCCCAGTTTCTTCGTTTCCTGTCCTTCCGTCTTCTTTGAAGAAGTTGAGTTTGAGCGGATTGGGCTATCCATGGGAAGAAATGAGGTAGATTACTTTATTGCCACATCTTCAACAGTTGAAGTTGTATTCCAATGCCTTTCAAGGCAAAAATTGGGAGGTGGAAGAGTGTGGATTTCCACGCCTCTACTTTCTTCTGATTGAAGACCTTGATCTAGCAAAATTAGTGGCTGCACATGGAAGCTTCAGATCTCTTCAGCATCTAAGCATTCGACACTGCTACAAATTTGAGGAGTTCCAACTCAGAAACTTTAAAGATGTTTCGCGCATCGAAATAGTCGATTGTAATCAGCTGGTAGAAAAGTGTATAAAAAAGAATATTCTAGAAGGAAGTAATGAATATTCCTCAATAAGATATTAAAGTGCATTATTCATGGAAATAAGCAGGAGCAACATGAGAAGGTATGTAATTCAATTCTCTCCCACGTTAGGCAAGATGTGGATATGTTTTTCTTCTTTTTGATAAAATGCTAGCAGCATTTCCTAGAAATACACGTCTCTTTAAAAGATTGATATAAATATTGGTTGCAACCCTTTAGTTATGAGATCTGTGAAGCAAATAGAAGAGGATAGCAAAGATGTGCAACTAGTATTCTATATATTGAAATTGGCTAAAGTTCCTTTTTTTATGTCATGATGACTAATGTTCCTTATCTATCAAGCCTAAAGTGCATTAATTATGATCTTCATATCCAAGTTGACTGATGAATGCAATTGTATTAATTGTTTAGTTCATTAATAAGTTTTGTGTTGTACAGGAGTGCATTTCAATGGTGTTGATTGTTGAGGGGCTCATTTGATTCACGGGACAAGAGGCTCAAACATCCTTCATCAATTGTTGCAGAGTTGGTTACAAGTGTTGGTCGTATATGAATGGTATAATTATGGAACAAAGCTTGTGTTGTTTGTCTATGAGCCAAACAAGCAAGAGTTAGTACTTTTTTCTGTTTGTGAAAAATAAAAAGAGTGATCGATGTTTCTAAGTTAATTTGTTTTGATTTATCGCCCTTATCAAACTTTGGTCTTTTGTGGTGTAATATATAACGAGTGATCGATATTTCTAAGTTGATTTATTTTGATTTATCGCCCATATCAAACTTGGGGCCTTTTGTGGTGTAATTTATGCATTTCTGAACTATAATTGATGATTATTCAGAATATGGTTTTATTTATTGATCAATGATCAGTAAAAGCGAGTCAACAATGTCTTGCGTAGTTTTGTGGCTCTGATTGAGCATCTATACGTTTAACAAGAAGCATTATTTAGAACGTTTTAAATTATTGTGAATCTTCTTCCTACCCGTTTTCTGAAAATCTTCGAATTTGCATATAAGGAATTGAAATCCTTTCAAAATTTCACAAAGAAGATTGCATAGCAAGATGATGGTGATGTATTTCCTAGAGATAAAAAAATCTTTATTTGGTCTATTTGTGCTTCAAAATTATTAAACCGATTTAGCCCTATTCCATCTGGTTGGCTGCTTTATACTTGTGTCGACTTGTAATACGTATAACACCAAATAAATATAGAAAACGCAGTGAGGACTCATAGTTAATAACTAAGGGAAGGACTTATTTTGGACAAATTGCATCAGAACTTCTTCTAGTTTGAAAGTGTTGCTTATTAGGTTTTTATTTTTTATTTTTAAGTCTTGCTTATTAGTTTCACAATAACACAAACGGGCTATTATACAAATAAAAATGATCAATACACAACGACAACACGACTAACAATTTCTCATAAAAGAACAAACAAAAACAGAGAAGAGAAAATGTATGAACGATCATGTTTGTTTAATCTAAATGTAAGTTTGTTGGCGAGATGAATCTTATTAGCAAGTATTCAACTGTTCTATTCTCATCTCGTAGAAACAACTGGTTCAAGTTCAAAAAATTGAATAAATATATACTAGAAAATTGCAGAATTCATTATCTAGACAATAATCTCGGACCAATTCACTTGATTAAAGAATTCATTACCTAGATAATAATCTCGGACCAATTCACTTGTGTTAATCGGATGGGTGCGAAGGCATTTTGTGAATTGATTATTCGAAAACATACACAAGTGATCATGTCACAACTCACAACTCACAACAATTATTTAGTTCTATACTGAAGCTCCGTAACACCTACTCATAACTATCTTCACTTCTGATGTGAACCTCAATAGAAAACAAAACCTGAAACATTTTACAGTCAGTAGCATTTTTATTACAAAATATAAGCTCTTGAAGTTTAACACACTTAAAAATGGAAAATTTTACTTGTGAAAAATGGATCTAACAGTTGAGATAAAACCCATAACAAAAGCAGATATAACTGCACCTAAAATGGCATATATAATAAGTAATAAAAACAGGACATCAAACAGTAGCGCCAACTGAAGACAGTGAACAAAAGTAGACCAGAACAGGCCAGGAACAATCATCATCCGACAAGATACAGAACGGAACAAAAGTTACATTCTAAAATTCTACGTCGTTCCTTGCCTGCCACACCCAGGGCACACACCATCAGGCTACCAAATACCCAAAACTCTACTACATTTGCTAATCCAGGTTACAGCGTATCAAATCAATTACAATTATAAAATGGGTTATCACATCAGAGTTTTCTTCATCTAACACAAAACACATCCTCAATGGTGTGCCCTAAATCCTGCTCACTCAATGCACGTGTCACCTGTCAACGGAGCAACTAGTTTTCTATTTTTGAACATTAAAATATAGATGCAAAATACTTTCATAGTAGTAGGGTTCGTACCTAACCAAGCAAAGACAATGAAATTTGGAAGATCATCTAATGTCAAATCTCACTCCCGAACGGCACCACTTTGTCTTTTGTAAGAGTTTCCTCCACGTTTCATATGACCATAACCCCTTTCCCTGTGTCTGTGGTCCATAGTATCAGCAGGTTCCTCGGTCTTTTCTGGTCTGTTAACCTTGGCAGGACCCACAGGCTGGTACTCATAATGAGCATTCTGCCTCTGCCTTTCCCGGTATGCAGGTGCGTTGTTTGACCTGTTACCTCTACCACCACGATTATTTTGCCTTCCTCCCCTCCTATATCCAGATGAAACATTGCGTTCATTATGATCACCTGTGTTATCAGTAGTTTCAATTATATCTTGGCTTGGGGAATAGGGACGCCCTTTGTATGGAGCGGGCTTATTTTCTCAGTCGAACTCCATGTTATTCTTGACATTTATCGATTCATCTGCCTGTGATTGAGGATTATCCTTCTTCGGAATCCTGTTAATTTCTGTGGTCACTGATCCACTTCTAGTGTTTCTGCCTCCATGCTGATTATGCGCAGAATTTGGGCGGTTAGTCTTGGGTTGCCAGTGAGACCCAAAGCTCCGATTTTCTTTTGAAACATTATTTCTATCGGTCTGGTTCACATCCACTGCTGCAGGCTGAATAGAACTTCCATCGATTTCCCCACCAAAAGAGCTTTCGGGGTCAGGGTTTTTCCCGGTGCTTCGTGGGCCTCTGTGGATATCTCCTTCCTCTGTCCGTTGTTCCCTGCTCTTTAACTGAAATTTTGGTATCAGCATTTGCAGTGTTTATTTCACTTTTCTCATCAGATTGATGAATTTCTTTGATTGGCTCCGATGTTGAAGACGCCCCACCCTTCATACGATAAGAATCTGTTGTGCTTGTTATGGTTGCCACTTGCCATCCCCCTCGTTAATTTGTGTCTGTTGTGTCTCATCCAGTTTGGGCTTAGTTTTATGAGTCCAATTAATTTTCCTTCTTTGCTGGGTCGATGGCTCAACGGCAGTAATGGAAGTGTTGGGTACATTTGACTCACTCGAAGAACTCTCCTTCAATGTGAGATCAGTAATAGCAACATGAGGAAGATCCTTTGGTGCCTCAGATGCACCACTGGAGACTAAACTTTCATTCGAGCTCTTCTGCAACGAATTATTATGCCTCTGTTTGTTTCCCATTCTCTTGTGTTTGGAGAACCCCCCCTCATTAACTTGGGATGCTGCCTTTTTGGTACTGCTATCATCAGAGTCTTTATTCACAGACAAAGGAGATGCATTAGATTCCAACGAACCCGTTCCTTTTGTACTTTTTGATTCTTTAACAGTTTCTCCAGCTTGATTTGCATTGCTCTCTCTTTCTATAGTAGCAATAGCAGGGCTAAGGGCTTGGAACTAAATTAAAGCCAGGTTTCTCAATATTTAGTTCAGCGATCATAGGGCCAGTAACTGTATGTAGTTCCTGTTGTCCTGGGATGTCAGCTTTCTGATTAACAACTTCACTTGCTAGTATTCTACGGTTCAATTCTTCAAGTTTAGCTAATGCCTTAGCCTTCTGCTCCTTAATTCTTTCTTCTTCTTCCTTCTCCTTCAAACCCATCCGTTCTTGCATTCTTCCTTCATTCTAATTCTTTAATTTACAACAATGACCATAAAAAAAGTACAAAAAGATTTATTCAAGCTTACACCACTGGTTATAAATAAAGGGTCCGGTTATCCACACCCCCAACATTACTAGATACACTCACCCAGATAATGTATTACCTATCATACCCTTTTTTTTAAAATTCAGAATATTTCTCTTCATCTTTCTGATTTTTTCCCTTCGCTCCCCCACTTCTCATTTCCCCCTTTTTCTTCAATTGCCAGTGGTTGCGTGCAACCAAGCTCTGCCGCCGCCGCCCATCGATGTCCCACCTCCGTTCTCTCCCTCCCCAATCCATTTTCTCATTTTCTCACCTCCTTTGTCTTTCATTTCCCTTTAAATTTTTCTTTTAACTAATTTCCTTTTCAACAATGAAGTTGAGTAGATCTAATTCTAGGGCGGAAACTTTAGCTTCAATCAGCTGAATTTTGGGCTCAAGATTTGTGTGTATCTCTTCCAGCTGCTTCCTTCCTTGAATGAAGAAATCACCACAACCAAGAGATCCTCGATGTCGTGCGACACTTCTCGCGTTTCCCCAATCCAATTGCGAATTCCGTCGTCGATTTCCTGCCTCGCGTCTGCAATTTCTAGAATCAATTTCAGTTGGTGCAGTTTCATCTGGATCACCTCGATTCGACCTCGCAATTCCGGTGAAAAATCGTGTGATAGCAATTCGCTGAAAACACGACGTATTCAGGCATTTTGGAGCTAACATATTTCTGAAATTGTTTGTTGAAATTTTGAGGCTGCAAGGGTGCATAAATGTGAAGAAACAGGGGGGAGACGCCCGGTGGCGGAAATGAAAAACAGTGGGAGGGGAGGGTGGGAACAAAAAAAGGGGGTAGAATTTTTTTTTAAAAAGGGGTATAATGGGAAATATAATATTTGTGAGGGTGTATCTACTAATGTTTGGGGTGTGGATAACCGGACCCATAAATAAAAGACTATTTCGGCCCAAGCGAAGTAGCCTTATTTAAGCCCAAGTTAGAACAAATAATTACTCAAGCTTCCACCTTTATTGCGGCCCAGGCCAAATATCCCCAAAAGTTAATTGACACGACTAAAATAATATATAATGGCCCAAGTTATTCACACCCCCATAATTAATAAATATATACCTATTAAATTAATACACCAACAAAATTATTAAGTACACCTATTTATTATACCAATGTTGTCCTTCATCAAATAAACGCGTTCTTCACGTCTTCATTTCTCTCACGAGTGTCACATACCCCCACACCTAATCCCACCTCTGTGAGAAATTTACAAATTATTGAAAATATTACAAGGCCCAAGATCTCATTTGTTATGATTTGAACAAATTATTGAATATTACGGAAAAATAGTTGGAAAATGTTGCTCATTTTTTTGGATGAATGAGAAATTAATTTTCAAAATTTGTTGAATGAAGAACCTAAAAATTAAAAAAAAAAAAAAACCAAAAATCGCTTTTGTTTTCAATCAAAAAGATACAAATGAGGAAGTTGAATTTTTTTTGGCATTTTATTCCCGATAAATTCTTTATGAGAAAAAGCGAAAGAGTCTCCTATATTAATTGATGTGTTTCAAAAGGTTCCTAAACCAAAATATATGATATGTTTTAACTTATCATTAAATTCTTTTTATTTTGGTTATTTTTTTATTATTAAAACGTCATAAATTTATTTATCATATTTTCTTTAATTTCTTATTCTACTTGGAAAATTATTCCAATTTTCCAATGAGCACCGCTAGTTGCATGGTTCTTAACTCTCTTCCGAATCTAAAGAAGCTGAAAATTTTTTTTGAAATGAAACTGATGCAGAAGATCCTTTGTGTTTTTGATCATATTTCCCATCTTAACCTACTATATAAACTTAAATGTGTCATCATTAATTCTGAGGTTGTTCCCCCGATTGAACCGTTCTCATGTTTTCCCGTAAACTATTTGAAAAAAAATTAAGTTTGAGTGGATTGGGCTATCCTTGGAATGAATTGGGCAAGATGGCTTTATTACCATTTCTTTTAGTGCTCAAATTGAAAAATATTATGCTTTTCAAGGTCCAGGTTGGGAAGTTGAAGAAACAAGATTCTCTCCAATTTTTTCTCTTGTAATGGAAGACACTAATTGGTGGAACGGAAACTTGGAAATGGTGCATTTAAACATCTTAGGACAAATATTCGGACATCCGTCATCAATTGGTACAAAGTTTGTTCCAATTTTGGTCGTGTATGAATTTAATTATGAAAAGCTCTTTTTTTAATGTTTTTTTAGTTTTAACTTTTTTTTTTTAGTACTTTTTTTCTGTTTGTGAAAATAAAAATTTCGATGTTTTAAATGTTTTGATTTTTTTTGTTTATCGCCCTTATCAAACTATAGGTATATTTTGTGGTGTAACATAGGTATATTTTTAAACTATAATTGATCGACATCAAAGCATCAAATAGGGACACAAGTTTGCAAAATTTAAAGCATATTTAGAATCACAGGAATTTTTTATTAGATCCTCGTGGTGCATCCCTGAGAAGCTTATTAACAATAATAAATGCATTGTTACAAATTAGAAAAGACGGTTGAACTCGTTGATTACAACCCTTCATGTGTAGTGGAAATGAAAAACAAAACTTCATGCCCATTCTTCGTGGGATGATAGGAATCTCTAAGAGATCACTTCTCAATATAGTCATTCAATTTCATATACAGTTACGGCAACAAAATTTTCATTGTTAATTTATTCACACTATTGAACCGTTTCATTTTTTGTTCTTTGAAATTCTTATGTTCAAATGGGTTTGGCTACCTATTCTCAAATAGTGATCAGATGGCTTGATTATATAACAATTTGAGTTTCAAAGTTAAAAAATAAAGTGACATGATGATTATTTGGAAATAAGAGAGAAATATAATTTGAAATAAAAGAATTTGACTATAAATGTGTGTTTGCTTTTGTTACAAATTGTGTATGTTTGTTTATTGGCAAATGTGCAGGTACACTGCAGGCTGTGGTGATTGAATATGAACACTGATTTGTTCCATTTTACATGTACAAGTAGACTTGGAGTTGAATGTAAACTTAATATACAATTTCTCCTTTTGTTTTATTTTTTGTTTTTGTACTTGAAGATTTTTTTTTATGTTAAAAAGTACCACATTCACAATTTTTTAGTTTTTGGCCTCCCATCTAATCAAACTTTGTTTCATGCGCTCCATTTCCTAATAAGCCATCTCCTTGCTCAAGCATTTTATCATCAGCGTCGGGATTGAGTTGAGCTAGAAATGAAAGGCTCTTCGGATGTCTTTTAGTTGGAATTTTCTGCCTACACTCGCCGAGAATAATGTTTTTTTTAAAAGATTGTTACAAATTAGGGGTTGTGTTTGAACTCGTTGATTAATTTTCATGGGTTTAAAAATGAAAAAACAAATATTTTAATGCCCATAAATATGGGATATTTAGGAATCTCTCACCCATCCACAAAATTGAAAATTTAAAATATTTGGATGTTCAAAGACAGTTACGGCAATAAAATGTGTGTTTTCAAATTTATTCACACACTATATACTTTCTTCTTTGTTCTTTGAGATTCTTATGTTCAAATTGTGATCACCTATTCTATTAGTGATCATTAAACATAGCTATTAACAATGTGAGTTCTTCCATTAAAAGTCTTGACATTTGATTATTTGGAGTTTAGACCCTTATTTATAATTTAAACAAAAGGTTACAATCTTAAATGTGTTTTCTTTTTTTTGCAAATTTTGTATGTTTGTTTTCTATTAAATGAGTGCAGTTTGTGGTGATTGAATATGATCAATGATTTGTTCCATTTTCATGTACAAGTGGATTTGACATTGAATGTAACTCCAATATCGCAATAATCTCCTTTTGTTTTATTTTTTGTTTTTGTATTTTCAGACACTTTATCTTGGACTAGCCTATTACTTGAAGAATTTTTGGTTATGTTAAAAAAGTACCACATTCACAATTCTCATAGTTGTTGGCCTCCCATCTAATCAAACTTTGTTTCATGCGCTCCATTTCCTAATAAGCCATCTCCTTGCTCAAGCATTATATCATCAGCGTCGGGATTGAGTTGCTAGAAATCTTTCATTTCGGATGTCTTTTAGTTGGAATTTTTCTAGTCACTCGCAATGAGGAATAATGTGTAGATAAACATGTCGCTTGATGAGCATATGTTTACAACAATGATAAGACTACGGGTTTAAAAATGTTGGACAATATATTTAATTGTTTTTAAAAATCAATTTTAAATCTCTCACCCAGAAAAAGTCACTTAAATTTCAAAATATTTAGATGTTCAAAAATTGCACAAATAAAAATAGAAAATTTCAAGCCAATTCTAAATTAAATCTAGTGAAATCATTGCTTTTTTATGATCTTTTTTGTAAAAAATAAAAAGCTATTTGAAATTGAAGGTTAGCTAATACGCAAGATTGTTCTTCCATTAAAAGTCTTGACCTTTGTTGTGACTTTTTTACATTACTAATAGGTTCCAATTTTTATTGTTGTGACTTTTTTACCCCCCCACTTACAACTATTAAAAAATGTATTAAATTAAATAAAATCAGATTCAAACCCCAGATTCAAAATTTAACCGGCCCTGACCCATTCTAATTTCCAAAAAACTCAAATTTCAAATTGAAACTCCATCTCTGCAAATCCCATTTCTTCAGCTTTTAACCGGCCCTGACCCATTCCAATTTCCAAAAAACTCAAATTTCAAATTGAAACTCCATCTCTGCAAATCCCCAAATCCCCTAATACAAGTTCCATGGTTTTGAGGGCTAAATTTGGAATCACGGTGGAGAAATCGGGTGTGGAGCCGCCGCGCTCTGCATCACTTGCGACCGCGACATGGAGAGCGGATCTGGCGTGCGCGGCGAAAAGCCAGGCGGCGAGGACCGGGCAGCAGCGGCTCCGGTCGTCGGAGAGGTTGAGGCGGCAGATTTGGGCCTCCGTCTGGACCAGGAAGCCCGAGACCGTGTTGAGCGGCTGCACCGGTTCGGAGAGAAGACCGGCAACGACACCGTGGAGATGGAGTAGTAACAGAAAGAGTGGATGTATTCTCATTCGAATTGATTTTGGAATTTTGGGGGATTTGATTAGGGTTTGTTAATGGGGGAGAAATTAGTAACAGAAAGGGGGAAATTGCATGTTGTGCTTTTTGGTTTCTGGATTTTCTATTTTGTGGATATTATGGTCTATGTTGTGGAAAAGTGCCGATCCTATTTATGTGGGTTTTGATTTTTTAAAATTATGTTTTGGGAATTTAAATTTTCTGGGGAGAAGATAAAGATGGATCTGCATGTTTTTTTTGGGTTTTTATTTTCAGATTTTTTATGAAGATGAAGATGATGGAAGAAGATGGATTTGAAGATTTGATGCAGATTTGAAGATGGTGGAAGAAGATGGATTTAAAGATTTGATGCAAATTTGAAGATGGTGGAAGAAGATGAAGATGGATCTGTAAAGTTTCTGATTTTTTTTTAAAATTTATATGCATATCTCCGACGTATTTTTAATGCGTATATGTAAATGTATGGACATATATAAATCTTGAAGAAAAAAAAATATGTAAATTTCTTCAGAATTTTGATGAGGATATATAATTTTTTTTATTTTAAATATATAAAATTTGGTATTTAATCGACGAAAAATGGACGAAGGAAGTTTCTCTCTCTCTAAAATTGACGAAGGAGGTTTCTCTCTCTAAAATGAGTACTCTCTCTTTTGTTGTAAAATGGGGAACCGGTGGATTAACACTAAGGACAAAAGGTGGGAGAAATATATTGGGGAACAGTTACTTTTTTAATTTAATGAGACAGTTGGCAGGTGTTTTGGGAAGACAACTTTTGGACACAAGCTAAATGTCTAAACTAAGGGTATTTAAGTAATAATAACATAGAATGTAACCTCTTAGTAATGTATATAATAATTGGAACCTATATGCAATAAAAGTGGTTAAATGGTAGTAGAAACTAACCCACTCAAAGAAATATTCAAGCTTACACCACTTATTTTAAATAATGATTATTTCGGCCGAAGCGAAGTTGCCTTATTGAAGCCCAAACTAGAATAAGTAATTACTGAAGCATCCATGCACCTTTATTTGGGCCCAGGCCCAATATCCCTAAAGTTAATTGACACAACTAAAGTAATATAATACTCATACGCACATTTATAGTTTAGGACAACTTACCCATTTTCTTTCTGTCGTATAGGTGCATTATTTAAATAGAAAAGGTTGGGGTGAATTCATATTTCGAAATTATATGATTAATTTATTGACTATAGTTTAGTATTACATAGTTGGCTACAGCTAGCTTCATCATTTGTATAATTTATTTACAATTTGCCCATTTTCTTTCTGTCGTATTGTGATTTTCATAGTAATTGGCGACAGCTGGCTCGACTTTTGATCAATTTCTGATTTCATCATTCCGATGCATATGCTTTTTCATCAGTCATTTACTTAATTAAATTGCATCCTTCTCAAAATCAAAATTAACTAGTAATGTTCATAATGTCATTGCCAAATTGCTAGAAAAAGAAAAAGAAAAAGAAAAATAGCGATTAGAATGGCGACTTATGCTGCTGTCTTTACTCTCGAGAGTGGCTTTTCAGTGGCTTTACATGCCTATGGTGTTGCCTATCCTCCGGAGGTACGGAATATGTATGAACGTGCAAGCAAGGGGTTGAAGAGGTTTCAAGATTTTGTGGAAAGATTGGGTAGGAAGAGTAGGAAGAGGATGAGTGCTTCGCTTGAACGAGTCACAGCGGAGATACTTGAACTTACAAACTATTTATTAACTAGTGCTATTTGTTATGAGGCAGAGGTCGAAAAAATTAATTCCTTAATGGAGAATCTGAAGAAGGTGGAGGAGGAGTACTATAAGTACTGGTTGCTTCAAGATGATGAAGAAGAAGCTATTTCATCAATATCATCATCAAAGATGGTTGGATGTCGTGATGAGCGAAGCCAACTCAAAGGAGCACTTGTACATAGCATGAGACCTTCCTTTTTTTATTTACTCTTTGGGATGGCAGGTATTGGCAAGACAACTCTTGCGCGAGAAGTTTATCAAGACTTGGATATTTCTGAGTGGTTCGAATGTCGTGCCTGGGTGACCGTAGGCCTTGACCGAAAGCCAGAAGAATTTACGGAAGCCATCCTTGCTCAACTGAACCCTGAAGCACACAAGATGGTTAAGGGAGGAGATGAGGTGGAAGCAGCTCAACGGCTGAACGAAGTTTTGATAGGTAAGCGATGCCTCATCGTGTTGGACGATGTATGGGATAATCACAAGTTCGAGGAATACTGGCGCAGAACAGCAGTGGTTGGCAACAAAAATAGAAGTCGAGTCTTGTTTACAAGTAGGATCATTCATGTAGATCATCCTAATGAGGCTCGGGATTGGTATCCATTTGAAAAGCGGTTGATGAATAAAGATGAAAGTTGGAATCTTCTACGTGAGAAGGGGTTTGCTCCAGGCTCATGCTCTCCTCAACTTGAGAATGCTGGAAAGAAGATTGCCGAAAAGTGTGATGGTCTACCTCTTACAATCATAGCAATTGCTGACCACCTATTAAAGGCCGAGGAATCACTCTGGATCGACGTAGCTGCAAAGAGGAAACATCAGCTCTTCGTTGATGTATATGATCAAATGTCAAAGGTATTATATCCCAGCTATAAGGAACTAATTGATGAATTAAAGTTGTGCTTTCTTTACATTGGAGTTTTTCCGTTAAAGTCTGAGATACCTCGATCCAAACTCATTAATTTGTGGACTGTTGAGGATATTTTTGATCCAAATGTAAAACCAAATGAATTCTATTATCATGATCTTGAATCATTGAAGTGTTTAGAATTTTGTAGTCTTGTTATTGGCTACGAAAGAAGCAGTACTTATTTGCATGGGCGCCCTATTCAAGCAATAAGCAAATGTGGCCTCCATTCTTCGTGGTGGTACTTCTGCCAAAGAGAAGCTAGGAAGACTAACTTTTTTCATGTCCTAGATTGTCCTGAAGATGGTTTAGAAGAAGTTATAAAAGGGCAGAGCAGGTTGAGCATCCACAATAATGTTTTATTTGCTCGCAAAGATGTGTACAACTCAATCGAGAAAAATTGTGCATCCACCGCACAATCTCTCCTCTGTTTTGGATCGTATCTCAAATATCAGGTTCCAATGTGTTGCAGTTTAAAGTCGCTGCAGAGACTCGATGCTCTCAACATCCGTTTTTATGATTTCCCTTTGGAATTAGTGGAACTTGTCAAGTTAAGGTACCTTGCTTTCACGTGCAATGGTAAAATCTCCCCTTCCATCTCCAAACTTCAGAGGCTTCAATATTTGATTGTCCATCCTCATTTGAGCATCAAATCGCTTGGAGCCCCGTCTTATATGCCTATTGAGATATGGGATTTGGAAGAGCTGAAGCATCTTCAAGTCATGGGAAGCGACCTACCAAACTCTGGCGACAAGTCCTTGGAAAAGCTTTCAACAATTTTAGATGTGAGCACTGCTAGTTGCATGGTTCTTAACAGACTTCCGAATCTAAAGAAGCTGAAAATTAGAATTGAAATGACACCTGATGCAGAAGATATCCTGTGTTGCTTTGATCATATTTCCAATCAGATTAATCTTGAATCACTTAAATGCAACATCGTGAATCCCACATGCAAGTTTCAGGTTGTTCCCCCAGTTGCTTCTTTTCCCGTCCTTCCAACTTCGTTGAAAAAGTTGAGTTTAAGTGGGTTGGGCTATCCTTGGAAAGAAATGAGGGGGATATCTTTATTGCCACATCTTCAACAGCTGAAATTGTATTGCAATGCCTTTCAAGGCCAGAATTGGGAGGTGGAAGAGTGCGGATTTCCACGCCTCTACTTTCTTCTGATTGAAGACATTGATCTAGTAAAGTTGGTGGCTGCACATGGAACCTTCAGATCTCTTCAGCACTTGAGCATTAAAAACTGCTATAAATTTGAGGAGTTCCAGTTCAAAAATTTCAATGATGTTTCGTACATCCGAATAGTTGATAGCAATCCGCTGGTAGAAAAGAGTATAAAAAAAAATATGCTACAAGGAGGTGTTAACTCAGGAATTAATATTGAAGTGCATTATTCGTGGAAATAAGCAGGAGCAACATGAGAAGGTTAGTATTTCAATTCTATCTCACGATAGGTAAGTAGTGGATATCATTTTCTTCTTTTTGATAAAATGCTAGCAGCATTTCCTAGAAATAAACATGTCACTTTTTTTAAATTTGATATAAAATTTTGGTCACAATTTTTAGCTATGAGATCTGTTAAGCAAATAGAAGAGGATAACAAAGATGTTTGTTTGCACACTTTTTAAAGAATCAAATGTGCACAAAGTTGAAAGCTCGTATCCTATTATTGCAACTCGTCAATTATATATTGAAATTGACTAATGTTCTTTTTTTTTTTGCATGATGACTAATGTTCCTTACATTTCAAGCCTAAAATGCATTAATTCTAATCTTCATATCCAAGTTGATTGATGAATGCAATTGTATTAATTGTTTTGTTCAATAATAAGCTTTGTGTTGTATAGGAGTGCATTCAAGGATGTTGATTTTTGAGGGGCTCGTTTGATTCACGGGATAAGAGGATTGCACATCCTTCATCAATTGCTGCAGAGTTGATTCCACGTGTTGGTCATGTGTGATTGATATAATTATGCAATAAAGCTAGTGATGTTTGTCTACGAGCCAAACAAGCAAGAGTTAGTACTTTTTCTCTTTGTAAAAATAAAACTAGTGTTTGATGTTTCTAAGTTGATTTGTTTTGATTTATCGCACTTATCGAACTTAGGCCTTTTGTGGCGTACCATGATAAGAGCAGATCTGAAACTGGAAGCAATTTATTTGATCAGATTCAGTTGAAATACATCAGAAGGGATCTAATATTGAACTCCCAAAGATATGTCAAACTTTGTAACAAAAAATTGAAAATCACAAACAAATAATATATTGTAGTAGATTCAAAGAAAGCATTGTCTAAATAAGAATTTATTTGAAGTCTATGTTTTGATGTAGCTATAAAAATAGTGTCTTTAGAATAAATAACATCAATAAAACTAATTGACCTGCAGCATATATTCTAACATAGTATGTGCTACACAAATATTTCATCACAAAAAGATTGAAAGAAAGAAAAGAAAAAGAGATGTCTTAAATGTGAAGATGTAGAGAGATCATGCTACAAACTATTATATTAAAAAAAGTCCTTAATATGCTGAGAATGATATAGCAGCGATTATGCTACAAACTATAATGAAAGCACATTTTACTTCTCAAAACAAACACCTAACTACACAATTCCCTTGCGCACCAAATGTGCATTGTACAATTCAAATGGATTTTTTAAACATATAACTTATTTTTCATTGAAACATGCAATTTGTTTTCACTAGAATACTTACATGTTTTAAAAAAATGCACTTGTCAAATACATTTATAAACAAACTTACAGAAATTTCTTGTCAACTTCGCATCTGTATCTTTAATACTCCATAAAATACACAACTTTTATATTATGGCCAACAGTTTTCTACCTACTCTCATCTTGACTATTCCATCCAATGCTCATTAATAAATTAATGCACCATGGAAACACATTCATATATTAATTATGGTTTCGTGTTAACAAAAGTCTGTTACAGGGCCGATCCTAAGAATTATAGAGCCTGAGTTGAATTTAAAATTTGACTCCTTATAGTATTAAATTATAAATAAAATTATAAATTACACGACATTAGATATTGTACGATACTAAAAAAAGAACACTTTTATGCAAGTTCGAAGTAAGTCTTTTAGATTTAACATTAATTATTGTTGGTCCGATTGCAAGCGAGTCTTGCGTGTATGGGGGAATACACGTGTTGATGATTTTTAAAACTTTTTCTTTTGAGGTCGATTAATTAGGACCGTATCTAAAGATTTGGTCTGAGAAGCGCAGATTGCCTCTCGAGTCAAAGTCTACGAGAGGCGGTGATCTGAAATTTGCTTTGGATACCTCAAATAATATCAACTGATCCTGAGTTTTTCAGAGTTACTGAGTTGCTTGAATAACTACTCAGATGTGCGGAATGGTTGGCCCTAAGTTTATACTCGTTTTATGTTTTGCTGGAAACTTCCTTTTTAATGGAATAATGATTAGGCTGTGATTCGGTTAGATGCAACTTGATGGATTGAGTCCAATGAATATCGGTGAAAATATGCTTTTCGATTAAAGATATGCAGCAGTTAATCAATGCGAGCAGAAAGCAAATAACACTGACAAGTTATAGTGGTTCGAGGAGACTCAAGCTCCTACGTCCACTCTCTCTGACTCTTCAGAGAAATTCACTAATCACTTCCTATGGTTTTCTGACTACCTCTGTAGTTTACTAACCTTTCTATTTTGAGCTTTCTGACTACCTCTGTAGTTTACTAACTCAAAACACACACAAGCTTTTCGACTATCCAAGATAGTTTACTCACTTATTCTCTAGAGCTTTCATTTACCTCCTTGTAGTTTTACTCTTTACAACTCCAACTCACCAACAATCACACTCAAACTACCTTACAAAGGGTTTGGGGTTTCTTGGTTGGTTTCAACTAGGATGAGATATCCTTTACAATTAAGAACAATGCAAAGGCTAGGATATCTCTACTAAGCTTTGGATATATCTTATCAAGCTAGGCTTAGTGAATGAGCTCTCTTCGATATAAAGCACTTGGGAAATTCTTGGGTTTTGAGTGCTTCAACTTCAATAATAAGTTTGAGCTCTTGAGTTGCTTACAAATTTCCGTAACCTTCAATGTAGATGGTCACAAGTATTTATAGGCATACACCAAGGTCACTCTTGAAAAACTATCCGTTGGAAGAGATAGCCCGTGAGTTTCCTCTTATGGTGTGTGATGAGCGACTATATTTAGGGTTTGACACTCCTAGCATGTTTTAGGCAAAGTGCCTTTATGCGACCCGATCACCACTTTTTGCGATCGGAACATAGTACTCTTGACATGCTTGATGACACTGTCGCTTTTCGATTGTCGATAAAAATCTGAGTCTTTGTCTTCTTCTTCGATTGGCATTTTGTTGTCTTGATTAAGTAGACAAACACAAATGCTCTTTTTTTAGTCAATATCTACGAGTGATATAACCTTAACAACACTTTGTTTTTAGTTCATTTTATGCATCTGAATGTCTTGGGCAATATCTATTTTTCTAAATGTCGCGTTCTTCTCGAGTTGTATCGCCGGATAGATATTTTTGATTGCCTCGGAACATTGAGGTTTATCTTGAGCATTGATTACATTCTTGAGTCTTGATAATTCGCTGTGCCTTGATATCCTTTGTCTTGATCTTACATCTTACATTTTTACGTGTCTTGAGTCTTACATCTTTTGTTTCTTGAGTCTTGATGTCTTGAGTCTTGAGGAGATATCTTGAGTCTTCATCTTTGAGTCTTGATTTCTCGGTTTCTCACTTTGAGTCTTGATATCTCGATTTCTCCTTTGAGTCTTGATTCTCGATTTCTCCTTTGAGTCTTCAATTTCTCGATTTCATCTTTGAAACTTGATTTCTTCATAAACTTCTTGAGTCTTGAGAATCTATCTGATCTATATTTGCGGACTATACATTTGCGAGATAACATCCGAACACTCTAAAAACCGAATCGACTCAACTATCAAGATTATCTGAACATGTCATACTCGGGGTTTTGGGATCTAATCAAAATCTTCTTTATTAAATTCATCTCCCAACAATTTCCCCATTTTTGATGATGCCAAAACCATCTTGTTACAAAACACTTAACCTATACTCAGGTTTCAGTTTTACCTATTACAAGAATGGTATATCTCTCAACAAACAATCTCTCAACAATTTCATAATAACTCTCCCAACAATTTCCTCATAAATAATCAACATTCAGGCATATCAAATGTAAAGACATGTAAAGTAAGATAATGAGATATTATCTTTTGAGCAAAAATGATAAAGTTTCATTGATGAATGGTAGACAGTTACAACTTACAATGAACTTATCAGAAATTAGAAGACAAAAAGATAAGAAAATTACAAGAGTCTTCTGAGTCTTGATCTTCAGTCTTCTTTTGCTCTTCAGCTTGGGCTCTTCAGTTCTCTTCTTCCACCTCATCAGCAGGCACTTCAAGGTTGAATATTCCATAATATCTTCTCTTGGTAGCATCTATCGCTTGATGATATCGGGATTGTTCCTGTCGAGGCCCAAGCCCGAATGGCGTCTTGAGCAATCTCGAGAAATGGTGATTCATTCACTAAGCCATTCTCGACCTAGGAGGGGAATGCAGTATGGACGGAAATTTGTTATCGAATCTTTTCCTTCATCGCAAGATTGATCCGACCTTGAAGATACTTTGGATAAAAAGGTCGAGGAGATAGTCTATGAAAGCCTCATTAGAATCTGAGCTCTCCCTCTCCATTCTCTTAAGACATCATAGTAGAACCAAAATGTTCTCTTGATTTCTTCCCGCATCGTTGATTTGGATTGGCATCCACTTGTCAACATGCGACCATTTCGTGCTTTAGTATTCCCTCTCCTCTTGCTTGCGAACTTCTTGAAACCACTCCTTCTCTTATGCTCTTCTTCCATCTTATTTCTGATCACGGGAACTCGAAGCGAAGCGGCGATTTTTCTTGGCTTGCTCAACTTGGAGTGATCTCGAGCACTTCTTGTATTGAAGACTTTCTTTTTAGGTTCTTTCTCAGACTCTTCAATATCCAGAATCAACTTCCTTTGGTTGGCTTAGAAGTCTTAGCTCTTTTACCTTCAGGCTCAACAAAAGCCATAGTTTTCCTTTTAATAGGCAATTCAGCTCCAGTTTGGCTTGTCCCAACTCTTCTTCTATCTTTCGGTTTCTCTGCGGCTACTTCTTGCATTGTTTCTTACGAAACACGAGTGTAGATAGGCTTTCTCCACCTTCTTGAAATTCAGCTTCTCAGTGGCTTCGACTTCTTGCATGGCTTCAACAATCTTTTTCTTCTCTGCTTCCTTGTCAGCCTTTCTTTCCAAAGTATGTTCCAATAACTTTCTCAGATCAGCTCCGGGTCTTTCCCCCTTCTTGGAACCATACTTGGACAGAAGTCTGGAGAGTGCTGTGTCCATATGATAATGCTCCTGGCGACTAACGCACTTCCCCCCTTGGCCAGTGATCTTGCTCTTCTTGAGCCTTCTTAGGTGGTTCTTTGCCACGGAGAACTCTTTCGGACATTTGAGCAAATTGGTGGAAGGCTTCTTTGAACATGTCTATCATCTTGGCCATGAGCATAGAACTCATTTCCTCAACAGCATTCTTTACTAGCATCTCATTCTTCTCCACCAATTTAGCTTCAAGATATTCAGTCCTTTCCTGATGCTTCTGCTTCAGCTCTGCACTTATCTCAGCTTTGACCCCATCCATCTTTCCTTCCATGGAGGTCAGCTTCTCAGTCAGAGAAGTGCAGAAGTTCAGCAGGTCTGAAGAAGAACTCAGACTTTCCATCTTCTGATCTTGGTTGGCTAATACTTCCTCAATCTGAGCAAATTTGTTCATGATTGACCCAACCTTCTCTAGCTTCTCCATAATTGGGGTGAGATCAATCTCAGGAGCATATATGATCTGCTTTGTTTTTCTGAAGCGATTGTTTGGCTGAGTCTCGATCGAATCTGAGTCCTGATCTCGATCTGAGCTTGATCTCGGCTGAGTCTGGGTTTCCACCTGAGCTTGGGTGTCCACCTGAGCCTCAGTCTGCATATCAGACATTACAGAATTAAAGATAGGTACTTCAGTAATCTTGGCATAATTTTTAGTAGTGCCAAAAGTTACGAAAGGCTAACTTCGATCGAGGATGTTTGACAACGAGCTCTTGACATCGATATTATCTTTCTCCTTTTGAGATTGACTCTCATCATCCCCTTGTTGGTCCCCATCTTGAGATTTGTCTTTGGAGCTCGGGGCACTAACTTGACATCCTTCCTCTCGACCAACTTTCTTCTTAACGGCTCATCAAAGTCGAAGTTTTCATCCACGAGCTTGGTTTTTGAATCCTTAGAATTGATAAGCCGCGGTTGTTTCCTCATTCCACCCGGTCTTCACCTCTGAATGAAGCGATATTGAGCATTTCGGGCAAGGTCTAGTTGAGGATGTAAACCGATTGACCTCAATCACGAAGAAGATATCTTGGAGAGTCAGGAATGAGCTAAGCTCGGGGTAGCGATCTAGAATGAACTGTTTCCCCTAACTTCGCCCGCTCTGTCTCTTGACTTCACCCTTCTTGAGCTTGGACTTTCTCGGAGTTCGATGGGAAAATCTCAAGAAGGATCAAGGAATGGATCCTCGGGGGGAGTTCATCGAGGTTTAACATCTCACGAGGCTCAAAGAATATCGAGGATTAGGCGTGACTCGCCGGTCTGAATCTGAATTGGTTCGAGTGCGGTGGCACTTCTCGGCCGAGGAATCTGAGTTTGCTCACGAGATCGGCGGAGACTTCCTCGGCGGGAATCGGCGGTTTCGAGTCCGGCGGGTCTTCCTCGGCGAGGAATCGAACTTGCTCGAGTGGCGAGGTCCTTGGAAGATTTCTTGAGAGAACTGTCGAGCTTAGTGGCGTCTCAAGAACCTCGAGAAGACTTGCTCCTCGGTTTGCTCGTGTCGTGGATATACTTTGAGCCAATACATGTAAAGGCAATTTTTGAGCTTTTTGGCCCTCAGGTTGTATCTCCTCAGGCTCACTCTCCTCCTCATCAGTGATAATCACCATTCTTTTGCTCTTTGGAGCAAGGGTCTTCTTCTTCAATGTTTCACCCTTCTCCCTCTTGATCTCAAAAAAAGCCTTCCCCACGGCTTTATGGGCTTCGGCAGTGGCGGCGGTGATTCTACTTTCTTCTCTTTCTTCCCTTTTATAGTCTTCTTGGTGGCAACATGCTTGAACATCACCTTAGACTTTGGGAACGGAGTGAAATCGGTAAAGATATCCTCCTCTTCTCGACACATTTCCAAAATAAATGCAATTTTGGTCGCATGGAGAATCTTGCCTTTTATTGAGATTGATCCATCCTCCTTCTTTATGAGCTTGGCCTGGTCACTCACCACTTTGATCAGATATCTCAGCCAGTTGAAATCCTTGGTGGGTGAATCTTCTATTGCCGCCATCAATCGGAGTTTGGGAGTGCTTATCTGCTCAAAGCTCCCCGATCGACTCATAATACACTTACTAACAATGTCCATCAAAACTCTGTACTTTGGCTTCAAATGCCGTTTTATCTTGAGTCGCCTCAAACTTAATAGGATGCTTCGGTTATCCTATCAAGATATTCTGCTCCGTCGACATATAAGATGTGGGATCCTCTCCTCTATCACATAACTCAAAAACATCATTTAAATTTCTAGGGACCATATACAGCTCCCCTACAAAATCTACATATTTTGAGGTATGCTCTAGATGGGAAACATAAATTTTGGACTCAATACGATCTTCCTCATCGATTTCCAGATTCGAAATAAACTCGATTACCTCTTTCGAGTATTCGGCCTTCGGTTGGCTTGCGACTAGATTTGTGAGTTTTGCTAATCGGATCATGTGTAGCGCCTCTTCTTCATGGGTCGCGTTGGATGTACTTTCCAGCGATACCACATATTCATACCATGGCTTGTTGGATTCAGCCAGTTTGTCGAATATTGTGTAAGTCATTTTGAAGATTTTGAAGGTTTAGAGTTTTGAAAATGACAAGGGTTTCTGGGCAAAAGGGATTTTTATTTGCAGAGTGTTTTGGGAACGAGGGTTTGTGAAAATAGGCTTGAATGGCTTTTCAAATGCATATATAGATCGATTCGTGGGAAATCGTATCGATTGATGGAAATCAACTGTTGAGATTAATCACAGATTAATCGGGTATGCGAAAAGACAATCTCAAGAAAAGTCGCCGCCATTTTAACCTTATTGGTGATTAATTACCTTGAGCAATTAATAATTATTGACCTTCGGCTTTTCAAAGATCCGCCCAAAACATTCTCTTGGTGTTTAAGTATTTATTGCGGATGATTCTTGAGTTTAGGTTAAGCAATAAATGAGTTGCATGAGTCATTACTTCTTCAGACTAATTTTCCTCTATCAGTCTTACTGAGTTTTGACCTTTATAAAATGTCAGTAAAATACTAAGTACTAAACGGGTTCGATAAAAATCTTTGATCTTGACCTTGAAGACACACGAGTTTTCAAGACTCGATTCGGTATTTCGATTTTATCTTGAGTTTCTCGGTAGAATCACGAGAAAACTTCATGCATCTGAAAACCTTCAATTTTTGATTTTACTCTATACTGGATCCAACATCCCTAATTCAGCGGATGTCTTTCTTCAATATGATCTCTCGATGAAGATTCCTTCCTTAGCTTGTTTCTCCACGAAGTCTAAGAAGGAAATTCATCTCATCAACAATGACATCTTAGATCTTCTTCTTTTCCGGGTATGAAGTCTTCATTCATTTCGAGGTCTTTTTTACGTTTACCTAAAAAAGCAGTTAGATCGTGGTACCCATTTGGTGTAGGGTCCTATCGGGTTATTTGTACCTTTTGGAATCCAAATCATCGACAACTCTAATCACTTTAGAGTGGGCGATCTGTCTTCCATAAACATCTACATACACATTTACCACTCTGGGTGCCTTAGCGATTATCCGTGTATGAGTCTAGCCTTAGAAAGAACATGAGCTTTAGAATTTTTCTTGGAGTGCAGGCCTTTTGTTTCATTGCTTTGGCTTACATGTATTTGGTGCGAATCTTTGTTGACTTGGGTTGAGGTAACCTTTACCCTTAAGCAAGTGGGGTTTAGGTTATGCATCTTTGAAATAGGGTCTTTCGATTATTACGAGGACTTGGTCTTTTAAATTTGAGAATGTCTCTCTGGGTGTTTCTCTTCCGAAAATTTCTCTCTTTGGTTCGGTCTGAGATCCTTTCGAGTTTGCATTCTTAGCTTTGAGGCTTCAAGTACTTGCACGAAATTTTCTCTTGAGTGGTCGGGGTTTTCTAGCCTTTCACGAAGTTTGGGCTTTCTTACGAACATTCAGTTTTACGGAACCATAGGTCATTTTCCCTTGTCTAAAACTTTGGGCATTTCTTCAGTTCGAAGTGTAGGTGCCACTTGTTTAACAAAGATTGTCGTAGTGTTACTTGATGCAACATTCGGATGACCTTGTGAGGTTCCCCCTGGAATGTATCCCAATCCACATTTTATAGTGGCGGTTCTCTCGATAACTCGAAATTTCATCTATTACTTTAGATCATTATTCAATAGAGCTAGCTTCTTCTGCACACTATCCTCACATTTTTGTAGAGTTTCATGCTTCTCGAGAGGTCATTGAACTTAGTTACGATCAACTGAATCTCCTCGATGAATTTCTCTATTTTTTTCCATTTAGGGTCTCTATCAACTTCTCTTTCTCTCGAGAGTTGTACTTTTGAACATCCGGTTCATCGGTAGTTCCCATTAATTGAGAAGTGATCTCATCATTACTAGAGTCTTTCCACTTAAGATTTTCAGCCATCAGTTCTTTGTTCTGCTCTTGAGTTTCATTATTGATTCTGTAAAACAACATAGTCCTTCATAAGACTCTCAAAAGAATCCATCAGGTCAAATTGACTGTTTACAGTGGAACTTGACAACTCATGTGCTTGTGTAGGAGCAACAACAGAGATAGAAGAACTTATCTCTCCTCTGACCATGAGGCAGATGTCATCATCTTTGTCACTTTCCGAGCACATTTCATCCGGAGGATTTTGGAACTTTCTTCAGACTCCTTTTCTTCCTTAGCAATCTCAGCAAGTGTATCTCATATTTCTTTTGCATTCTCACAATGAGAGATCTTCCTCATAACACCATCATCAATAGTGTTATATAATGTGTCTTTGGCAATATAGTCTAGATTGACTAACTTCCTCTCTTCAGGAGTCAGTTGGTCATCAGACATAGGAAATTCTGTCCTGGGATCATTTCTCTCATTTTCTGTAACTCTGGGATTCACCACAGTGAATTGGAATGGTCCTTCAGAGACCACACTCCACATCGTTCATGCTTAGAATATAGGTGAGCTGCATTCTCAATCTCCACAAATCATAGTTCTCATCGAGAACATGGGAAGTTTCTTAGAAGACATTATGTGCGAAGTCTTTTAAGATTTCAGCAAATAAGATTTGTTCAGATAGACCACAAGAATTTTTAGCAAATAAGATTATGGTCAACAAAGCAGGTGGTCAAGTTGAACCACTGCTCTGATACCACTTGTTGGTCGGTGCAAATGAGTCTTTACGTGTATGGGGGAATACACGTGTTGATGATTTTAAAAATTTTTCTTCTTCGAGGTCAGTTAGGTCGCCGCTCGAAGATTTGGTCTGAGAAGCCTGAGATCATACTGAGTCAAAGTCTACACGAGGCAATGATCCCGAGCTTTCGAGATACCTCGAGATAATCTCAATCGATCCTGAGTTTTTTGAGTTCTTGAGTTGCTTGAATAGTTACTCGGATGTGCGGAATGGTTAGCCCTAAGTTTATACTCGTTTTATGTTTTTTGAAAACTTCCTTTTTAATGGAATAGTGATTTAAATTTGTGATTGGGTTAGATGCAACTTCGATTGGATTGAGTCCAGCGAATATTAGTGAAAATATGCTTTCGAGTTAAAGATATGCAGCGAGTTAATCAATGCGAGCGAGAAAGCAAATAACACGAACAAGTTATAGTGGTTCGGAGACTCAAGCTCCTACCTCCCTCTCTCTCGACTCTTCAAAGAAATTCACTAATCACTTCTAAAGGTTTTTCGACTACCTCTGTAGTTTACTAACCTTTCTATTTTGAGCTTCGACTACCTCGTAGTTTACTAACTCAAAACACACACAAGCTTTCGACTATCCAAGATAGTTTTACTCACTTCTTCTCTAGAGCTTTTACGATTTACCTCCTTGTAGTTTACTCGCTCTTTTACAACTCCAACTCACCAACAATCACACTCAAACTACCTTACAAAGGGTTTGGGGTTTCTTGGTTGGTTTCAACTAGGATGAGATATCCTTTACAATTAAGAACAATGCAAAGGCTAGGATATCTCTACTAAGCTTTGGATATATCTTATCAAGCTAGGCTTAGTGAATGAGCTCTCTTCGATATAAAGCACTTGGGAAATTCTTGGGTTTTAAGGTGCTTCAACTTGCAATAATAAGTTTGAGCTCTTGAGTTGCTTACAAATTTCCGTAACCTTCAATGTAGATGGTCACAAGTATTTATAGGCATACACAAGGTCACTCTTGAAAAACTATCCGTTGGAAGAGATAACCGTGAGTTTCCTCTTATGGTGTGTGATGAGCGGCTATATTTAGGGTTTGACACTCCCTATCATGTTTTTAGGCAAAGTGCCTTTATGCACCGACGATCACCACTTTTTTGCGATGCGGAACATAGTACTCTTGACATGCTTGATGACTGTCGCTTTTCGGTGTTAGTAAAGTACAATCTTGTCTTCTGCCGATGCATTTTTATTACCTTGATTAAGTAGACAAACACAACGGCTCTTTTTGGTCAATATCTCTGGTGATATAACCTTAACAACACTTTGTTTTAGTTCCTTTTATGCGCATCCGAATGTCTTGGGCAATATCTATTTTTCTAAATGTCGCGTTCTTCTGCGGATTGTATCCGGCGGATAGATATTTTCGATTGCCTCGGAACATTGAGGTTTATCTTGAGCATTGATTACATTCTTGAGTCTTGATAATTCTTGTGCGCCGATATCCTTTGTCTTGATCTTACATCTTACGTGTCTTGAGTTTTTACATTTTTTACGTGTCTTGAGTCTTACGAGTCTTGATGTCTTACGAGTCTTGAGTCTTGAAGATATCTTGTTGATTATCTTTGAGTCTTGGTTTCTCGATTTCTCTTGAGTCTTCAATATCTCAATTTCTCCTTTGAGTCTTGATTTCTCGATTTCTCCTTTGAGTCTTGATTTCTCGATTTCATCTTTGAAACTTGAAACTTCTTGAGTCTTGAGAATCTATCTGATCTATATCTGCGGACTATACATTGTGCGAGATAACATTCTGAACACTCTAAAACTGAATCCTGACTCAACTATCAAGATTATCCTGAACATGTCATACTCAGGGGTTTTGGGATCTAATCAAAATCTTCTTTATTAAATTTATCTCCCAACAATTATTATTGATCAACAAAAATATAAAAATTATACATACTAAAAAATCTAATATGGTTCAGCCAATTATGATTCAAGATCTCGAGATCTTGACTTCTACAGCGTCATGATAGACACAATCCGTGCAGGCAATATGACTTTTGTGTTTTGTCTTTTGTAAAATTATCTATATATAATATTTATAAGCATAAATATTTATAGGCTCCAAAAAAATGACGAAAATTTCAGGCTTGGCCTGTTATGATCTATTGGAAGTCATGACTCTTTTATAATCCCATTACCAATTTTGCTTATAGCTGCAAAAGATTTGCTCTGTTTTAGTGAGATTTGTTTTGAAAAACAGAGAGATGACGAGGAAGGCTTTCTATCTTGTTGATGGTCAAAAGGTCAAATTTGAGCAACTTCTAAAACAAAGTGATAATTTGCTTAGTTCTCAATGTCGTGAAATCTTAGAACTTGTATACAAGCAAGTGGACTCTTTCGAAGAAACTGCAAAAACAACTCTTCTCACTTATTTAGATGAAGCAATCAATTAAGACGTTTATAGAAATTTGTCCACACGATTCGAATTCAATTTCTAGGACAAACCTTTATAATACTTTAATGAAAATTTATCCCACACGCGGTTCTAACATAATATTTCAATAAAAAAAAATTCATACGGGATTCGAATTCAATTCCTAGGACAAACTTCCATAATACTTTAATGAAAATTTGTCCTGCATGGTGTTCGAAATTGCGCGTTGTCGGGAGATTTCTAAGACAAAATTTGTACTATGTAATGACAAAATCTGATGAATGAAAAGTTTATTTTACTGATCCTAAGACAAACTCTCATTGTCTTCTGATTATCTGTTCTTTATTGCTTTATAATTTATCAATTGATGTTGGTTTCTCAAATGTTTTGGTTTCATCAAAAAGGGGGAAATTGTTGGGAAATTTATAGTTTTGATGAAAGTTCCAAAACACTTGTAATAGGACTAGTCAGACCTGTTAGCTGACTGATGATCTAGAAATCAGGTTAAGGTGACTAGTTGATAATTATTATATAGAACAACTGATGTAATAGTTAGATCACATATTGAGGGAGAACTCAATATGTATAGGTCAAGTCAAGAAGATCAGAAGATCAGACAAGTCACGAAGGTCAGAAGATCAAACATGTCACGAAGATCAGAAGATCAGACAAGTCACAAAGATCTGAAGATCAGACAAGTCAGAAGATCAGACACGTCAGATAGTCAGATGATCAGGTGATGACATGAAGCCGAAGTCTCAGAAGACCTGAATATCAGATGACTACCAGAAGAACAAGACCAAGAAGACCTCAGATTACATAAATCAGAAGAATGAAGAAGAGTCTGCCAGTTGTGCTAAGACAACCTGCATCAGAAGACTCAATCAGGTAGACTGGTCAGTTTTAACTGATCAGGTCAGCTCAACCAGGTAACACACAAGTGCTTACTGAAAGCGTACAAGGTTATCAGACAAGAAGAATGTCAACCTAAGTTGGTGAAGCAAACACTGAATAAGTGTACTTGTTAACCAATGAGAGCAAGACACATATGTATGGAGCTGACAGTGCGGGATTCGGCGCATCACTGTCAAACGGCTAGAAAGGACAAGTTTGCATGCTTTTGGTTATGCCTCCTCTGTGCACATCACATCAAGCCTGCAAACCTACCTTAAATAGACCGAAATTCAAATTGCTCTCCAACGGCTAGTTCAATTTCGTGCCTATAAATATGGAATCATACCTTCATAGTAAGGTAACGGAAATAATTCACAAGCTCAAGCAAACAAAAATTTCCGCATGAAGAACACAAAAATCAAGAATATTTTCTAAGTGTTCATCCCATGGTTCTTAGCACAAAAATCTTATCATTTAGCTTTAGGCTACCCAAATACTAGGATAGATTTCCAGTTAGAACTCAACAAATCTTATACCCAAATCAAAAGTTAGGTTAAGTTTGTTTAGCAAGATTTCAAACTAGGGTTTCTAGTTCTGATCTCTGGGATTGGTTGAGTGAGAACTCTTGAAAAATCTGTTGTACTGTGTTGGACTAACACATTAAACTAAGTCCAGTTTGTTAAGTTGGTGCCCCTGCTGATAGGGAAGAGTGGACGTATCCGAACCACTATAAAAGTTGTGTGTGCCTTAATCTGCTTTACCTGCTTTACACATTCTGCACACTACTTGCTTATATATTACATGCATATTCTAAGACAGGATCAGATTTGCACCAAGCAACTGATCTAATCAGATTGTCATTTTGTCATCTGATTCAATACAGATTACTTAGAATCTGATTTGAGAAAACTGGTTTTTCACACGAGTTAAACTTATCTTCCGCACATTAGTTAAACTGATAGACACCGAACTGATCTGCCCTCAGGCGATCAGTAAGTTGGATATTAGTCCAAACTGATTCACACGCACTCTGATCAAGCAACTCGCCACTCACACCTGATCCCACGAAAAAGTTTCAGAAGTCTATTCACCCCTCCCCTCTAGACTTCTGCCTCACTAAAACCCGTTAGGGACCTAAATGTTTATTGCAATTGTATAATGAATTTGTTAATCTGATTTTATTTTGAGATAAGTAATTTGAATTTTTATTTATTGCAGAGAGTATTGATGTAAGTAGTTTGGAATTGATTATGAATGTTTATTGCAATTATGTAATTAAATTAAATCTTTAATTTAGAGTTGTTTTTCTTTTTTGTTCAATGTGATCACTCTCATCTTTTTGTTTTGTATATTATATGGAGTATTGAAGTAATTAATTTGAGTTTTGAATTAATTATGAATAATTTCTTCTTTTATGTCCATAGCAATTTTTCTAATTTGATAAATTTGTTAATCTGATTTTGTTTTGTATATTGCAGGGTTTCTTCTTTTTTGTTCATAGGGATTCTTCTATTTGATTTTTTTTTGTATATTGTAGGGAGTATTGAGGAAAGTAATTTGAGTTCGAATAGATATATGATGTTTACTGCAATTGTGCAACTAAATTAATGATTTTATTTTATATATTGTAGAGAGCATTGAGGTAAGTAATTTGAATTCTACATGGGTTATGAATATTTATTGCAATTGTGACGATGAGGAATGTCATGCCAACTAAAGATCGTTAAAGTTAATATAACTTAGATAATTTATGAGTTTGGATGACATAAACCTACGAACTACACAGAATAAGCACAAAAAATGAATATTTTTTAAAATTCATACATTCATATTATTTATTTTTTATTGTTTTAAGATATAATATTTTTATATAATTAATTAATTTATAATTGAATTAATCAATTAAATATTTGAAATATTTAATCTAAAATAATATTATAAACTTTTTGTTCAATCCCGCGAAATTTGCGGGGTTACGTGCTAGTTAATTATATTTTAGTATTATTTCCCTCAATTTTGTAAATTTAGTCCCATAATTTTTTTGGTCAACTAACGGTTTCCATCCATTTGACTAACGGTTGGGACCAAAACTGCTAAAATATGGACCATTTTGAAACCATGAGACCAAAACTATTTTGGACCCAATCTCTTGGGACCAAATATGCAATTTACCCATAAGGAAAAATAAAGTAGATTAATTTACCGGAAATTCGGCATCAACCAAAGGTACAATGTGAATCGGAATAGAATCCGAAAAGTAAACATCAACAGAATGAAAAGCAAATTGTGCAAGGCTATGAGCCACTGCATTTCCAGTAGGATGAACCCAGTTCAACCTCGACCGTTCAAACTCTCCAACACCTCCCGAATATCCGCCATGAGCCGACCAAAATAGGTAATGTTAGCAACTGGAGTTGAGAGCGCATATTCAAGTCCCTGAAGCACCGCCAAGCCCTCCGCCACATCCACTTGTAAATCGTGACTGATCAACCGGGCAAAGCACCAGCACGACAGCCCGCATCCGTAGTCAGTTTAAACCAACCCGGTCTCCTCCGGCGGCGAAGTTGGCCCTTTATTCCTACTAATGCAATGCTTCCTGAACTCAGCATCATGATTGGTCTCATACTGGTGGACGTAATGTTGCGACAATCTCTTCTTCCGAAATACGAGCTCTATAAGTTTTCTTGTTAATGTGGACAGAAATAGACCAATTGCATTAATACATAATAATTTTGATTTATCAAAATATATTTTAAATTCTTGCCTTGACTTGTTTCATTCTATCCCCATTTTATGTTACTTGTATATGTGTGTGTGGGTGTGTGTGATATTATTTAGATCAACAATTCAATAAAAAAAATATTGTCATATGTGTTTGTAATATTATTATTTTTTTTTTTTTCTAAACCAATAATTACTTATATTTCCTAAAAAATAACTATAGTATGTGAATAAGGTATTCGAGTAATATATTTGTAAAATTTAGAATTAAAAGAACAATAAATTATGTTTTATTGATCTGTGTGAAAAATGAAAGTGGAGTACCTTTTGAAGAGATGGGTGGAGTAATTGTTTGTTGGGTTTTTATTCAATGTATGAATTATTTTGTTGGATCTTTTCAAATAAATAAACAAATAAACCGAATATTTATTCCCAAGTAATTCAGGTAGGCTACCTGAACCAATAAATAAATCGAATTAATTTCCTCCACATGCCACTCCTTTAAGTAGATTTGGAACATATGAATTATTTCATTGTGTCAAATCATAGATCGAGTTATTTTAGGTGGGCAATCTATTTATTTAAAAAATAATATATAATTATAAATGATAAAATGAAAAAGTTAATATTACAATATACATTAAATATGGACATTTTAGACAAAGATTGTATTCTAAAAGGAAAGTGGACTATGATTTGAGATCAATGTTTTTAAAACCGGACCGGACCGGCCGGTTCGACCGGGTTAACCGGGAATCGGGCACAATACCGGTCCGGTTCTTCACGTAAAACGGGTTTCACTTGACCCGTGGTGAACCGGTGAAAAACCGGGTAAACCAGTGTGAACCAGCGAACCGTAAAAACCGGTTTTTGTGAAAAAATAGAAAAAAAAAAAAAAGAAAGGAGGAAGATGACGTATTCTGTCGTTGAATGAAGCCTGTGATTTTTTTGCAGATCTCTCGCCTTTCTCTTGTTAGTGATATAGACCTGTTTTGTAAATTTGTGAAATAAACCGGTCATGGGAATCTGAGGTTTTGGCAAAAATTTGTTTCCATAAAATATGGCGATGGCGATAGAAGTGAAGCAGAGACATTTTGGTGAATTAGTACTAATAAAGGCGATAGAAGTGAAACGGACGCACTAGTGTTTGACTAGTGTAATACCCCGTCCCAGTTTTAATAGGAATAATAAAAGAAACAAGCTTAATAAAATGAATATTTAATTTAAGGTTTTTCCTAATGATTTTAGAGCGTATATATTTGCAAAGGTTTTGATTTTTCAGGGAACGGACGAGCACTTCGAACCGAGAGCACTCCTAGCACTGTAATAAAATATTTAATAATAATATTTAATTTCAATATAAAGAAAGGAAATTCAATATTATCAACGAATTAGGATTTTCGATATAAAAATCGAAAATCTGATGAATAATAAATACGACGACGGAAAAATCTACCTTGTCTAACTAAATTAGAATTTTAGATAAACTTTAAGAAAAATTGAATTTTTAATTAAATAATTAAATAAATAATTTTTAAATGCGTAAGCATTGACGATTTAATCGCTAAATGTTCTAAACAATTATTTTAATAGGTTAGTGAATTTTAATTAATTAGCTATGCGACTCTAGATTACGGATAATACTAAGTCATGATAACAAATATCATGATTGAATAAATATCCTATGATATTCATTTCTAACCACAAATGATCTTGGTACACGCCACACATATCATGTTACTATTCATTTCTTTTTTTAAAAGAAAAAAAAAAGAAAATTGTTACTAAACACTAAATCCTCCCTCCTTTTCAGCCGTTTACTCCCCCATGTGAGTGCCTCTATAAATAAGAAGCTCCACTCCATATTTTACACAACATGATCAAGAAAGAAATCAGGCGAAGCCCTGGAAAAATGAATACCCAACCTTCCCCAAAATTCACTCTCTTCTTCTCCTCTCTTTCTTCTCCAAATCCATCGGCCACCATCATCTTCAAGGAAGCAAGAAACATCTTTTGATCGAGCTCTTCCTCCATCCATGAATATCTTTGAGGTAAATGTTTGAAATCCATGGAATTAAGAAAACACCCTCTTATTTCCTCTTGTTTCTTCAAGTCTTGCTTACTTCCAACTCTTTTCCTTTAAATCAAAGCCAAGATCGTCTTCTCCAAACTGTTAGGAAACCGAAGCTGTTCTGATCGGCTGTAGAAAAACAGGAAGGAACGACAAAGGTAACCTCCGAACAAAACTCGAATTTGGTGCGATGGTATGATGTTCGATGAAGTGTTTGGATGCTTAAACGTGTTGGTATTTGCTAGCTAGATTAGGACTTCTACGTGTTGGTTGAAGTGTAGGCGTCATGCTCGTATTTTTGGTTTTCTAAAATTGTATCGTTATGCTGCCGAAATTTACGCTCAAATATGTCAAGTTTAAACGTCAAAACTGTTTCCGACTGATTTTTGGCTATGCCGTCGAGTACTCTGTTTTACTGGAAATTTGTGTTTTAAAACACCGTTGTGCTCCCTTATATGTCTAATATGTGATCGTAGTCTCGGTACTCAATTTTGGTGTCCTTACGCTGCTCGTTTTTACGATTAAACATGGTCGCTCGAAAACTTTAATTTCCAGAAAAATTGCTACTCGAAATTCCAAAATAATAACTTTAAAAATTCATATCACGAGTTCTAGAAATCATTTTGAGATGAAACCAACGGCATGTTAAAATTCATCAAGTCTAATGTATTCGTATAAAATCTCGTAATTTTTCATAAGGTAGAATCGGAATTATGATTTATTTCAAAAAGTGTGACGTGCTGGAAAAATCCTGTAATTTTAGTGTGGAGGAGGTAACTTCACTCGTGTATAACTTTCTGTTAAAAACTTCTTTTGAACTGAAACAAAAAGGATTATATTCTCTACATATTTTAGTTTCTAAATATGAAAATTTGTGTCATTTCGTTTATTTTATAAAAAGTTATGTACGTTTTAAAAGTAAGACAAAAACTGGGAGTTTTCTTTGAGCAAGGAATGTGTTTCAAACACCTGACTTTCATGACACTTTTAACCAACTTATATTCGTTATTTTCCAACGATATTTTTGTTCCAGTAAGGTTTAGATTACAAGCTTTAAAATCCCTAAATTTTTGTCTCGATCGGATAAGCGAATCAACGGTAAATAGCTCGCAAAAATGGAAGAAAATCATAAATTTTGGGACACTAACTTCTGAAAAATGTCAGAAATGAATATTGAAACTTTTGATAGACTTAATGGTTAGTAAAATAATTTATTTGGATAAATCTTATTCACAAACCATATGTGTTTTATTTCTCCTTTTATGCCACTTATTTGAAAATCCTTTAGGACATCTCCTTAAGTAATCACATGTTATTAATTTAGAGAATTTTCCAAACACTATACACATTACCTTTGTAGAAAATCTAAAAATTTAGTCGTAAACTATAACAAGACATAAACATGCTCCTCAAAATTCATAAAATTTGGACTTGCAAATAAAGAGTTATGAATTTGTGAAGTTTATATTGTGAATCTGAAGAACAACCGAACTTCTTGATTTACTGGGACTATTTTCCATACGATTCCTTTTTATAAAAATTATAATCAAATACTACATGCTCTTATCTGCTTCTTTGAATTATTTGGTAAATTTTAGTACATCATAAACAATTTTACAAAATTGTTTTCTAAAACTGTGTCAAGCTGAAATTAGACCTTAAATTTTTATTCTTGCAAGTGATAATTTTGGGACATCATTAATAAACTCCAATAGCCGATTAAAGTAAAATTTCCATAAAAGCTCACGAGTAAGGAAATCTAAAGAATAGAGTTTAACGTCCTCGATAAACTTACGAATAATATGTATTCCTGTACTAGAGAAAATGAGATACATGAATGATATTGATGAAGAAAGACATTATCCTCACTCCTTAAAAGGATTTAAGAAGACTCTAATTCTTCTGAAGAAACAAGCTTCATTAATGGCGATTTAAAGAAGACTTTGATTTAGCACATTCTGGCAAGATGTGTCTATAGTATCAGACAAAATCAAATTTCGTTATTGCTTACGATAACAGACAAAGTACTGTTCCTGAATAGTAATTACTATTCATACTTTTTACTTTTAGCTTTTGCGGTTTTGTTTTTTCCGTACTGTTTATTTTTTATTTTGGAATCCGGGGTTTCATGTCCGGCTCTTTCATCTATAAATAGGTTTGATTTTTCATTTGAGAGATACGCTTGAGTTTAGACTCGCCCTCTCTTTTTCTCTCTCTACCCCTCTCTTGTGTGCAACCCTTGTACCCTTGTAATTATTTTGTTTATGGTAAAGGCTTATTAAGGTATTATTGTTGTTTATTTAAATTTTGTTTTTAAAATTTTTATTTCTGATATTCACCGCCTCTATGGACGGATAGAATACTTGTATTGAATCATGGTCTGACTTAAATATACTCTACTATCATGTGCATTTGGAATTATATTCCTATAATGATCTGTAATTTGATATATCAAAGGTAGAGTTGGTTTAACCAGTAGGTTTGAGCTTTCCAGTGATATTCATGAGTTAACTATGTGGGCTAGCCCTTGTTGTCATTATGCCGATGAATAGGCACAGGCGTTTTCTGGGCGTAAAAGCTTTTTTCAGGTTAACTCATGGACTATGGAATTTCTCAGTAATATCCTATTTGTGTTTGTAAAAGTTCCACAGGATACTATTGATATAGATCTTTGCACTATCCTTGTAATATATATATATATATATATATATTGATATAGATCTTTCCAGGACTTTCTATTGATATATATATATCTTAATTAAATAAATGAAAACTATGAAATAAAACAATTTATAAGAGAGAAACTGAACTTGTTTTCATACCATTCGTCATTATCAGATAGGTAAAAGCAGTGATTCTGATGCTGCAAAAGTGCAAGAAGACGTCAATGGAAAGTCCTCCCGAATGTTTTCTTCAGTCTTTTAATTTCAATGTGAGTTTAATATTATGAAGACTGATAATTATGAAGTGTAAGGCCCCATGACCTCCTAGCCAGTGGTTGTGTGAATCGTAATTTGAAGATTGATTTCCACATGATAGAAGTAGGAAAAATTAGTAATGTTTTTAAGGCTCTGGTATTTTAATTACTCTGATACTTGTGCTGCTAAATTATGGTATATCCACTACTACACATTTGAGCTTGCACAGCTGCACTTGGACAGCCCTTTTTTCAAACAGTTCCCCAAGCTATAGCTTGGAGAGCGGTTTTAATTAAAAAAAAAAAAAAGATAGACAGCGGTTCAAAACCGCTGTCCAAGTTAAGACTTAAGCGGTTGAGAACCGCTGTGCAAGAAATCATTTAGACAGCGGTTATGAACCGCTGTCCAAAAAATAAAAGATTTGGACAGCCGGTTATGAACCGCTGTCAAATGTTAAATATAATAATATATATATACTCCCCAAATCGCGAATTGAAGCGTACCAGCTGATATATATCTATCGAAGCCCTAGCCTCCTCCTCCCTCTCCCCCAAATCGAACCATCCGCTTGCCGTCCTCCCCCCCCGTCGCCGTTTTTCGATTCCGTTCACCAAAATTTCTAGGTATTTTCTCTATTTATCTCTTATTTGATGTCTTCTTCGTTTTGATTTATCCCTTTTCTTCGTGCTTTTCCTTTTCTTCGTGCTTTTGGTTACTTGTTAAGGGGGTAAGTTAAGGGGTAAAAAGGAAGGTATCACAAAGCTTAAGAGGGTAAAGTAAGATGTATATATAAGGAAAAAGCAGTTTTTTGCTTTTAAGAATCCGGTGTTATAAGATATTAAAGGAATGTAGAGCACCCTTTGTTGTTCTTGAATGAAGTAGTGAGCCTCTAGAAATTTTTGAAAGCGAGAGCTTCAAACATGTTTAGTTTGAGCGAGGAGAGAGACCTGATTTTTGCAATGACGGAGGGTATTGGTTATTCGATGAAGTATTATTCCTTCAAGGTGTTTGATAATATGAAACTTCAATTACTTTCTCACAAAGAAATAATGACTTGATGAGCTGATGTATGTGGTGTATTGGTTAATTTAATTTATACTAGCCATGGGGATGTATGTAGTATCTTTGGTTAATTTAATTTTCGTAAAAGCTGGTGTATTTGAATAATGTTATAAACATATAACATCATTATTTGCTCCTTTGTCTCTAGACAACCCATCTTATCCTCCTATCACCGTTTGAACCAAAGCGGGAGTATAGTTGTTGAACTATCGAGTAATTTAATCAATTTATAAGACCCCATTCTTTAGTTTTTTCCTAAATTCATCAACTTGATTTTTAGTTTCTTAAAATATTTTAATCTCCGTCAACATTTAGTTTCATTTGATGCAATCGCATGTAAAAATGAAGCACGGAAATATGATTCTTTAATACACATTAGTCTTTGATAAGTGGATGACATCCTTCACTAAGGATTTTGTTTAGATATGAACAATTTATGCACTCAAGGTGTTTGATAATATGTTTGTGTGAGGATTTAAGCATAGTTTTGAATATTGTTTGTTTTTTGTTTATTAAATGTTGTTTCTTCTGCTTTACGGGATCATGTCTCGTTTGCCATATCCCGGAGATGATGGAGATGATGATGGATATTCGATGGAGATCATGGCGATATGATCATGGTGCATATGATCGACAAACATCCTAATGACTTGAGAGAGTGTGACGATGCTCCCACCACCACTAATGACTCGGGGAGAAGCGCACTCGGGGTATAGTCACCATGTCATCTATTAAGAGAGCTCGTAGCAAGGGGAAAACACTTCAGGTAATTTTATTACAATTGAACAATTTGAAATCGATAAATATATTGATTGATCGTTGAACCTAATTAAATACTATGTTATTGCAGTTATCGTTCAATGAGTTTTGACAGAGGATAGGAAAAGAGAGTGAGTTGTTGTCATTCACATTGGAGATGTAGTGGGAGCATGATCCCATATCGTCTTTGCTGACCCAAGGCTAGGCGAAACCCCAGTGACTCCTTTGAAGGAAAGATTATGGGACGAGCTTACGGTATGTTAATTATATATTTATTGAAAGTTGTAGTATGACCCTTAAATTTACTAAATTGTTATGTTATATGCGTATAGACTACATTCAGAGGTCTTGACCTCACAAAGAAGAAGCAAATATTATGCAAAATTTGGAGTAATGGCAAGAATTTCCGAACTTGGTTGAGAAGTAAAACACCGAGATCCGGAACCGGTCTTTACTCGGCTAGTCCGCCTCCGTGTCGAATAGCCCTATGGTGGCTCCATCTTTGGGAGGAGTTTGTGAGCGAGCTATGGAGGATGATTTCGGTAAAATTGATCAATGCCATTTCCTCGATTTCTAATGCCCTATGTTTTTCGGTGTTTATCATATTTCTATTATCTCTTGTAGAAATCGAGTAATAAAAATCGCGATCAAGCCAAGTCGATGGAGGTAGCGATATCGTGGATCGAACAAAGGTTATGCATGAATAAGAGAAAATATGGTGAGATCAAAATCCTAACTTTTAATTTTTTATATATTCACTTTTAATATATCTAATAAAGGGACACGTTCATCACTATCGTAGAAAAAAAGAAAAGAAGAAAAATTTGGAGAGAGTGGGCCTTTATTGTTACCCGTTTCGACTTATTTCGGACTACCGAAAGTGTCGAGAGGCGGGGAATATTCACGATCGCAAAGGCACAACGCATCATCGAAGAAGTGGTAATCTATCCATTAATTTATCTTTCAATTACAAACTATTATTTATAAACAAATAATTAAATAATAATATTTTGTTTTTGTGATTCAGGAGCGTCTATCTCAGACCATGACGCCCGACGACATCCGCATGTTCGGCCCTGATGATCTGTTTGGATGGGCTATAGGTCGCCCGAGCATCATCGCCGCCACGGAGTGTCGGATATGGGCGTGACGAAGATATCTTTAGCAATGCTTTTGTTCTTCAAGCCATGAATATGGTGGGTATACTAACGGAACGGTTGCCAAGTTGTCTAAAGATGTGGAACGTTGAGGTCCGAGAGAAGAACGAGCCACGGAATGTCGTCGAGTGGAGCAAAGTTTGTGAACATAGTGTCGCTAATGCTATGTTTTCAACTAACCCTAGGGACGACTTTATTGAGGCACTTCAAAACGCCTCTCAGGTATCAGATATGCATGTCTCACATTTGTTTTAATTAAAGACTAGTGTATTAAAATTTTCTAACTAAATATCTTATTGAACGACCAACAACCTTTTGCTACCTTTATTTGGAGGATTCCGATCGGTTGGTGGCCATGTGAACGCGTTGCACAACTCCCATGGAATGATTCATGGTCATCCCATCACTCCCTGGTTTCGTGAGGGTCACACTCAATGTACCCGTAATCGGACAAAGGATTCGGTGGTGCCAAAACCAATCGATGAAGCCGTCCACAGTCGGAACGTGATCGGGCACTTCATCGAATGGCGAGCAACAGTCTCTCTAGCACCATGAGGGTAAAATATATGTTATTAAAGTTCATTATCTTATTTGTGGTTCTAAATAATATTGCAAATTAATTGTAGAATCTGCCGACACCACAAAAGGCTAAAAAAGAAATCGAGGGTGTCGAGATGAAGAAGAGGGAGAACGAGGACTCCACTGCGCTCCAGACTTGGTTATCCCACGATTGGAGACTTAGATCACAATGATCATTTACAGTCTAGGGTGCACCGGATGGCATCGTCTAATGCTTTCGAGATAAATCCACGGTTCCCATGCTTGCTCACTTTCATCGAGAATACTTTCCAAGAATTCGTCCAATGAGAACATGTGCACGAAGTCTTGAATGACGAAGTGATTGAGTGCAACCACCATAGCCCTTTACCTCGGTATGTGTTTACTAATTCTCAATAATTTTCTTTTTAAATATTAATTAAGCGTATATATGTTGGTTAAAGATATTTGGGTGAGGTATATCTCTCCGAGGAGATAATCGAGCAAGTGGAATGTACTCATACGTCTCCCCAAGTGTCTTGCATAATGGGTGATAGGGTACAAACCATGGATGGGTTAGTTAATCATATCTTTGAATCTAGCTGGGAGCGATCATCTCATTTTTTTGGCCAACAAATGTGGGGTGAGTGATAAACATTTCGTTAAAATTTGTATTCATGTTTATAATATTTGCACATATATATGCTAAATTTGCGATTAATTTTAATATTCTCAATATAATATAGGAACCATTGGGTCTTTGGTCGCCATACACATGAATACATTAAGTGTGTATTTTATGGACCCAAACTCATGATGGAGTTTATTCAAATCATACGATCTCGTTTCATATATGGAAGCGTAAGTTCATTTTTAATATTCTATACAATGATTTGTTTTACTTTTAAAATTATGCATATTTAATCTATTTTTATTTTTTAATTTTTTAATAATAATAGTGTGATGACGATGTATCGAGTCGCCGCCTTGAGTCAAGGTTCAAGATCCAAGTTAAATAAAGTGAACTGGATTAACATTAAGGTAAATTTAATTTAGTAAATTATCAAACTAATTAATAGAAAGAAATCATAATTGTAATACGTGATTATAATTGTTAATCAACAGGTTCCGAGGCAACGAGATAATGACCATTGTGGACATTTTGTGTGTTGCTTTATAGAAGATATAATTTTGGCGCTTCTCTAACTAACATTCCTCTCAATGTAAGTCAATTTATCGATTTATTTAAATTATTATTGATTGAATAAAATTCATACTATATTGATTGATTTGTTGTTTTGCGGTTTGTCTATGAAGCGTGAGTTCAAGTCTAACTCTAAGAAAAGATTTGGAGGAATGGAAAAACGATTGCCGAGTACCTTTACAATCGATTCTTATATTCATACGATATTGAGTGAATGTTGTTTGAAATATTGGTAGCATGTAATTAAATTATATATTTGTGATGATATATATTTCATGTTTTTGGTGTATTGGACGTATGTTTATGATTGTATGTTTATTTATTTCATGATGTGTATGTTTATTAATTTATTTGATCGATGTTTTGGTATATATATATGTGGTTTATGGTTTTATTATAGGATTTTTGGTTTATGGTATATGGTATTGGATGTATATATAAGTTTTGGTTTATAGTTTTATTATAGGATTTTTAAAATATAAATTAATAATTAAAAAAAAAAAAATATTGGACAGCGGTTAATAACCGTTGTCTATGTAACATATAAACGAAATTAAAAAAAATATATTAACTTAGACAGCGGTTATCAACCGCTGTCCAAGCTAAATCTTACCAAAGCGATTTGAAAAACCATCTGTCAAAATCTTTTCTTGGACAACGGTTTTTTATCAGTTGTCCAAGCTTGGACAGCTGATACTTGGAGAGCGGTTATAACCGCTCTCCAAGGTCATTTTTCATAGCTGTCCAAGCTCAAATGTGTATTAGTGATCAGTTAATCGGATATTGTGTAGACGGACATAAAAGAGCTATCGTCTATGAATTGACTTACGACTATTATCCCACATCGGCACTGACAAGAAACTCAGCAGAGAAAATGGGGGTATAAAGAAGAAGGCATGTGGAATTGAAGACTCATACCTTTCTCGGCCTTTTGGCTAAGATCAAGTGTAGTATCTGTTCTTATCAGTTTAATATCTGATATGTGGGCCATTGGCCCACACGACATTAAATTTATTTTTTAAGGGAAGACCCATCAAGGTAGCTTGCTGCCTGAGCCTTTGCACATCGTCCATGCGTTGCACTATTGCACGGGCCTGGCACACCCCACCAAATCTAGTTTAATTTTATTGTATTCTGATTCTGATGATAATGTGCAGAGTCTACTTTGCTCCTGAGAGTGTGTCTTGAATCTCAAAACAACATTTATGAATAATAATTCCGTCCACTATATCTAAGGTGTCATGATCTGAAACTAGTCTATTTTTACATAATCTATAAGATATATAAAAGCAAATAAATGTATGAGACACCTCCAGCATTCTTGTAGAACATCTTAGGGGCCATGTACCCCATTGTCCCTCTCGTGGCTGTCAAGATTACACTGCCATTAGGCACTTGCAGTTTTGAAAGCCAAATATCCTAACATTACCTTAATGGTCATGCATAAGTTGTGATGGATTATTTCAACCGCTTCTAAAATTATAAGGCAACAAGTTGTGTTGCAAACTCTGTAATGTTCACATCCAAGCTTCCTCCTTCTCCAATTTCTTCTACAGCCAAATCCTTGCACTTTAAAGCATTTTCCCTTATCGCGCGCCCCAGATCCCTATGCATAAGGTCGTTTACACAAGCCGCCATATTCTCTCCCCGATGTTCCCATCTCCATCAACTTTTACACGGACTCCAATTCCTCACACGTCCGCTATTAGTTTGTTGTTGGTGGTTTGATCCGTCCACTGGGGCATAACAACCATCGGCACTACGATTCGAGAGTCAAGTTCCACCCACAGTGCGTGAAGAAACACCCCACATCTCGGTGGACAAGCACTTTTAGTTGCACACACCAGTTCACAATTAGACATTTTGTCATAATTAGCCTTGAGGTGAAATCTTGAGGGAGCTTGCTCTGTTCTGTATCTCAAACCACCTATAGGAAGTTGCATTTGCCGTGAGTAGGCCCCATGCGACTTCCTCCATTTGTTTTTCTTGCAAATTTGCCAACACATGCAGTGTTCTGTTTTCGGTTTGAAGAAAATAAGGCTGTAGTCGTAGTTTCCAGGTATTCTGTTGTCTGTGTACATCGACGGAATGGTCGGCCCAATTGTTTGTACCGGGTATTTGTTCGCCATCCATTTTAGAATCTGTTGAAAGAGATGTAAATGGTTCGAAGTGTCGAATATATTGAGATTAAAAAAATCATATCAAATCTAATCGAGTTAATATAAAAAATATTCCTGTAACATAAGTTATATCCAATTTTTATTCTGTAAGTTTTTGTTTTTCAATTTTGGTGTTAACTTTGGTCTTTTTTGGACCAAAATTGAAAAAGTCAAAACATATCGGGATAAATTTTGCTCCCGTATGTTTTACTTTTTCAATTTTTGTCCTTTTTTTCTTCTTGATCTTGCAATTATATAAGCTGAGACAAAAATGGATTCAATGGAGATAAGAAGTACAACAAGCCTCCTGGACCTTCTCGGTAAACTCTCTCTCATAGAAGCTAGCTTAATACAAATGCAACAAGTGGCCACCCCCCTCTTTCATTTTGGTGTCAACTTTGGTCTATTCGAACCAAAATTGAAAAAGGCAAAACTTTGGTCTAATTTTTTGTTTTCTGATGAGATTCAGTTATGTGCACCCCTCTCTTTCACAATGAAGCAACACCACATTCTGCCAATTCCCAACAATATTCAATAATCTAGATGTCAAGAAAACATAAACAAATAATCAAAATGTCAGGCCCCATAATTATATTCCAAAGTACCCTTGCCTTATCCTTAAATTCTCCAATCCCTCCGCACTCTTAAATTCTCCAATCCCTCCGCACTCTTTAAAAAGCTAACCCTCTTCACTTCGTTAAATAATTTACAAACCCATACAAAAAACAGAGAGAAATAACCACCGATTAAAACCGTTTTAGATATAAAAAGAAACTGGTAAGTCTATCAGACAGCTGCTCGACCATCTCAACCAAGCCAAGGCCAGGCCAGTCGAGCACGATCCTCTACTGCACCAGTGACTCAAGAACCCGAGACATGGGACTGTTAATAATCACGCTCTAGCCAAGCAGCCATGGTTCATCCACCAGACTTGGTTTCTGGTCTCCTTACAAATCAAGGATATAGAGGTACGGCCTATAGAACAGATCCTGTTCAAGTAAGGTCGTGGCAGTTGAAGCTACAGTTCATTAATAAATAGTGAGTCTTTATTAGTTGCATTATCGATGTGGGATCGAAATTGGTAATATGGCTGAATTTTCTACTATAATTTGTGGTCTCTCTTCTTGAAGTAGGCCGATGATGTTTATTGGGCCAAGGCCCATCAACCACGCTTTGTATTCAACAAGTTCTCATTTCTTGTTATCATCTAATATATTTATGGTAATCAACTAATTATTCAATTCACCTTTAATTGCTCCGACTCTAATAATCTCAAATATTTATCGTGGATACAAGCGGGTGAGAATATATTATACGAAATCGCAATATCACATGGTTTATCACAGAAGCATCTAAATTCATATATATATATATCTTAATTAAATGAAAACTATGAAATAAAACAATTGATAAGAGAAAATGGACTTGTGATGAGACTAGGTGGATATATATGCCTGCTAATTTACCAAATCCTTTTCGTCTCGATTCATCTCAAAGCACAAAAGTAAACTGTCTATGTCGAGGATTTTCATGGTCATGATTCGATTTTATACTTTGTTTTCACTTTTCCATCATGTTTCCTCTTTTCCATTTGGATAGTAATGGTTTTTATGTCAGGTGGTTGGTTATTTACTTAAGTTTCGAAGTTTTAAATTAAATGCGGCCTATTATCCCACATCGGCAATGCCAAGAAACTCAGCAGAGAAATGGGGTATAAATAAGAAGGCTGTGGAATAGGAAACTCATACCTTTCTCGGCCTTTTGGCTAAGATCAAGTGTAGTATCTGTTCTTATCAGTTTAATATCTGATATGTGGGCCATCGGCCCACATGATATTAAATTTATTTTTTGAGGGGGAAGACCCATTAAGGTAGCTTGCTGCCTGGGCCTTTGCGCGTCGCCCATGCGTTGCACTACTGCATGGGCCTGGCGCACCCCACCAATTCTAGTCTAATTTTTGTTTTCTGATGAGATACAGTTATAATTTTGAATAAATGACTTCATTAAATTTTGTTATAATTTATTTTTTTACTAACTCAGTTTTATGTTGAGTTTTTTTTTTTGACAAAATATTGATTAATATCCATATTCGGTTGTACTACCACTTTGAAATGAGACCAAGGATGAAGAAATTGCCAAGTATATGACACGGAAAAGTAAACACATGCGAGCATAATCTTTCTTTAGACGGTTAGGAACCCTTACTGTAGGGTTCCGCTCTGGTAAAGAAGCTTAATCCTTTTTAAATTTCAGCAATTAGATCTGCTTGTAGCAGTATAGGCTTGTGAATTATTTGCTGTAGAAATTAGGAATTCTGTGAAAATTCCTTATTTGCCTATTATCACTTATTCTTGTGGCTGATTTGATTCATTAAAAATTTGTTGAATCTGAACTACATACGAAAGCTTATATCAAGCTTTCCTTATAGTCAATTATAGTAAAATATTATCTTGTATAACTAAAAGGAAAACTATCAGACTTGCTCTCCACTGCATTACTTCTTGACTTGAACTTTTCATGTTGAAATTAACCATGCTATACTTGTTTTGAGTGGAAACAGTATAAATCAGACATGAAAGTTCTTCCGCTAAAATTGATTCCTTATATAATTATGAGCAAAATAGAATCACATCGTACTAGTTTGCCCGAAGCAAATAGGAACATTGAAAATTGAAAATGATAATTCTTTGAATAATGTACTAATTTGCCTGAAGCAAATTATGACATGAGCGGTTCAAAATATGATAAGTCGGATTTTGACTAATTCTATTTTACATAGTATGTCAAATAACATAATCTCTTATGCAAATTAATTTATTTGTGGGGCTTGTGCAAAGAAAAATTTATAGTAAGACATTCTCGTACCAAAGTTGGAATTGTATCATTTATTTTCTTGAATAGAGTCATGAAGATACTTGTGGACCGATATAATTTGCCTGAAGCAAATTTATTGTCAAATATTATTGAACTTAAAATTTTGGATTATCCAATAAATCCATTTGAATGGTTAATGTCGATTTGATGACATTAATGATTATTATATGGCATTGAGAATTAAAATTGAGCATTTAATCTCGTCCACATCGAGAATGGTTTAGTTGAATTACTAATAGATTTTATCAAAATAATTACTAGACTATTATTGAAGAATTCCAACTTAGTTATATCATGTTTGGGCATGAAATTTTACATGGTGCTAATCAAATTCAAATCCGACCCACTGCATATCTTGATTATTCCCCTTTTATAACTAGTGCTTAAGAACTAAACATTTCCCATCTTCAAATATTAGAATGTGCAATATTTATTTTCAATATCACCACCACAGTGTACCTCAATTCACGGCCCAATTGGCTAATTGCACATTTGATGAAGATCATTTCTCGGCATTAGGGGGAGATAAGAATTTATAATTAAATGAATGCCGAGAATTTTCGTGGAATATAAAAAGATCTTCAATATTTAAATCCACGCACTAGTCAAAGTGAACTGGAAGTTCATAGTATAATTAACTTGCAATATTTAGCAAGTGACCTGCCAGAATAATTTACCTATGATAAAGAAGTGACTAAAGCACATATACTTGTTGTAAATGCACCAAAAAGAGTAAATGTGCTAATTTTAGACAATTATATATGTTAATGTCCCTAGCAAATATATTCAGTCACTTCAAAGCAAATATATTCAGTCACTCTTGAAGTCTTTTGAAGAGATTCGTCCCAAAGACGAAAATTCTAGTAATGAAGCACGTGCACAAAATAATAAAAATACTAGAATTGCGGAACGACCAGATCAAAATATTATGGGAAATGATGAAGATCTGGTTGATATAAATAAAGAAATTATAAATACAGGAGAAATTTACCAATGTTGTCGACAACTTATTCATTGCCATAATTGCCCTTACTTTTAAAAATCTGGATACAGTACCCAAAAGTCAATAGTTGAGCCGGAAGCGCTTTGACTGGGTAAAATAGGAAGAAGCAATTGAGGCAGAGCTCGACTCGCTAATATTCTTGACTTTATCGTACATACACCCTGAAACGTTATCCCTGTTGGATATAAATGTGTATTTGTACGAAAAAGAAAATGAGAATAATGATGTAATGAGGTACAAAGCGAGATTAGAAGGTCATGGGTTTTTGCAGAGACCCGATATAGATTTTGAATATATACTCCTGTTATGTATGAAATAAAGTTCCGCTACTTAATATCTCTGACAATTAATAAAATTAAATTTAGAAATGCAGTCGATAGACATTGTAACCGCATGTTTATATTGATCAATGGATATCAATATTCATATGAAAGTCCCTGATGGATAAATGGTGAAAATCGTATTAAGTACGATATTAGAATTACAAAGGTCATTATATGACATAAAATATTTGGGTCGAATATTCCACGATCGACTCAATTAATTCCTCCCGAAGGAGGAATAAATAAACATTGAAATATTTCCTTATGTGTTTTTAAAGAAATTATTTTGGTGGTGTTTGTATTATCTCGATTTCTGGTGATAATTTAAATATTATTGGAACAAGTAAGGAAATCAAAGAAAACTAATTTAATCTTGCCGATTGAATTTTGAAATAAAACATTGTCTCGACTAGCAGATCGAGCACTTCCCTAAAGCAAAATGAATCTTTATATACCAGTTAACTTACTTGGAGAAGGTATTGGAGAGATTTTATATTAAATTTCATCGACTTAGCACACTAGTAATTATTCGATCCCTTGAAATGGATAAAGACAAATTTGGACCTAAAAAAGATACATATGATATTTTAGGACCAGAAATTCCTTATTAGAGTGTCCGTAGTGCATTACTATGTTTTAAGAACTGCACCAAATCCGATATTGAATTTATATATATTGAATTTGCTTGCAAGATTAAGTTAGTGTTTCTCCTATAAGAAGACATTGTAAAACATTAAAGCATATGTTCAGTATCTTCGACATTTAATTTGACATGTGGAAGCCCAATATGTTGGATTTTTCCAACAAGGCAACCTCATCTAGAAATGAAAGTTCTTGATCTTGACACACTAAAAGATCTCTATGTAGTATTGGAGCTGGAAAAAAATTAAGATGGGAATGTCCTACTTGCTGGATATTCTAAAAATATGTAAATTATGTTTGATTTATATTCTCTTTGGCATTTGTTGTAATCTTGTTTCACTACAGGCTTCTCCCATAAACCATCGGAGCCGCAATGCAGATTGGAAGTTGGACAACACCAATCAATTAACCCTCAAATTGCCATCATAGAACTCTGCAATCGCAACTACACTTCAGACCCTTCCTGCTCACATTTTATGTGCTCTCCAACGAAGCTCTACAAATGGGGAAACACCTAACCCCCTCATCAGACTAATTCATGTATGCACCAGGTGCACCGTACAATTCAAGTGTATTTTTAAAAGGTATTAGTTATTTTTACTGAACAATATTACTGAACTCAAGTGTATTTTTAAAAGGTCCACCACAATATTTGCATTTGTAACTTTTGGAAATTTTGAGTTCCCTGATGATTTGAAATTGACAAAGTCTAGTATGAAAATTTTCATACATGAAAAAACTTTAATTTACAATCAAATTCTGTAATTGGTGAATGTAAGACAAAATTGAATGGTTCATGATTCACTCGGCCCAAATGATTCATGATTCACCCGGCCCGAATAGGTCATAATTTAAGGTTCATTATTTAGTGTTTAGGGTGTAGATGGTTGATTTATGGATATTTTATAGATTTTCATACATAAAAATTGTCACACTAGACATACTCTTTGAAATTCATTGACCCTGTTTACTATTTTAACTCACATTTTTTTAAGAAGCTCATTACAAGTCATGTCCAATAATCGAATGAAAGCAGACAAAAACATATATTGACGGATTTGTTTCTCTATTTTTATGTCTTATTCTCTTTAACAAGGACAACGTCCAATGTCTAGTGTCTTAACTCTTGTACTGATCCAGTGATCCAGTTAATTACTCTGCTTCTCATTCCGAGATTATATGCAAGCTTTCTTACTACATGGATATTATTTTGCTTTATTAATAGTAACCAGTAGTCATTTATTATATACTTGTGTAGGCGATGTTTAGCCGAGACTTAACTTTTCTTAAGGGGAAGAAAATGGGTCACATATTCAAGATATGGAATTATGATGGGAAGATATATAGCTTATGAGTTATGATGATGGAATTTTGAATCTGAAAATCTTATACAACTTTAATTTGACTTGCTCAACTGCCCTTAGAGTTAGAGGTGCTTATACGGTTCGAACCACCGGTTCCTGATTCCGAAAATGTGGAACCGACATCGAACCGTTTATTAGTGTTTTCCTGTTCCAATTTCGCCGGTTCCTGTTCCGAATATTCCGAACTTATCTAAGCTGAGTGAGAAATGGCCACCCCCTCTTTCACAATGAAGCAACACCACATTCTTGCAATTCCCAAAAATATTCCATGATCTAAATGTAAAGAAAAATAAACAAAATACTCATAATGTTAGGCCCCCATAAGCAAGGACTACGTGGACCCACCCGGCGCCATTCCTGGGCATCGCCAAACTGAACCACCGATTAAAACCGCGTTAGATATAAAAAGAAATTGGTAAGTCTGTCAGACAGCTGCTCGACCATCTCGACCAAGCCAAGGCCAGTCGAGAGCGATCCTCTACTGCACCAGTGACTCAAGAACCTGAGACAAGGGACTGTTAATCACGCTCTAGCCAAGCAACCATGGTTCATCCACCAGACTTGGTTTCCTGTCTCCTTAGGAATCAAGGATACAGAAGTACGAGCCTATAGAACAGATCCTGTTCAAGTAAGGTCGTGACAGTTGAAGCTACAGTTCATTAATAAATAGTGAGTCTTTATTAGTTGCATTATCGATGTGGGATCGAAATTGGTAATATGGCTGAATTTTCTACTATAATTTGTGGTCTCTCTTCTTGAAGTAGGCCGATGATGTTTATTGGGCCAAGGCCCATCAACCACGCTTTGTATTCAAGAAGTTCTCATTTCTTGTTATCATCTAATATATTTATGGTAATCAACTAATTATTCAATTCACCTTTAATTGCTCCGACCCTAATAATCTCAAATATTTATCGTGGATACAAGCGGGTGAGAATATATTATACGAAATCACAATATCACATGGTTTATCAAAGAAGCATCTAAATTCTGTTGGAAATTTGGTTTTGAGAGTGTTCTAGCACTCAAGGTTGACCAAATTATTGAAGAATTAAAACGTTGATTTTTTGTAAATTAAACGTGACGAGATTATTGTACTCTCACGGAGTAGATGATCGTGGTATATTTTGTTGTAACTATATTAAATATTGTGGACATTACTTGTTTATTATTGGGCTAATTGTCAGATGGGCTCAGGGTTTTAGGGTTACAGCTCACTCCCTAATATATATATATATGCATCTCCATTTCTAAGCTGTGGCGTGAAATGACAGAGAAATTAGTGAAACGCTCCTTGCTTGGTCGCCCCCAGACGTAGTCCTTCATGACGAACTGGGTAAACAAATCCTGTGTTCTTGCATTCTCCTTTATCGTTATTCTCATATTTTACAATACGTTATCAGCACGAATAGAATTCTTGCATTCTCCTTTATCGTTATTCTCATATTTTACAATACGTTATCAGCACAAATGCTCTATTCGGTGAATCCGGCGATCTGATAATTGATGGAAATTTCATAAGGTCTTATAACAAAGGTACGGATTTTAATTATTTATTTTATTGTATGTTAAGGCTAAACGTTACTTGTTGTTTTAACGCAATATACAGATGAAGGATATGAACTCCATTGCAAATCTGTGTATCTAATAATGCTTCTCTGTATTTCTGCACTAAATGTCATGATTGCTCCTTTTCCAATTTGAATTATCAATATATTATGTGGGTTCTTTATGAAGTATGAGAAACAAAAATATGTTTGACTTGTTTTTAGATTTAATTTGATATTAGAGTTATTTTGTTTGATCGGCGAATCTTAAGATTAGGGTTTTACATATCTCATATATAAGTCTGCATATTCATATCTTCTTGAAGTTGTTTGGCTTTGTGGGTGATTTATGATATATGATTTATTCATTTAAGTCTATTATGAATTCGCCTATGGCTACTTGCTGTAATTGTCGCAGGCTTTGACTTGTTAATGGTATGCTTAAGTCTCATAGTAATTCAAGTTACTTATTATTGATCTGGGGCTCTGTTCTATACTAGTATTATTCTAATTCTCAGTGTTTTATGTGTGTGCATTATGATACTTAATTTCACTTCACTGCGTATTCACATGAATTTTATTGGTAATAAATTTCGGAGTAATTACATTTTGTTACATGCTTTTGAGGCTCATTACTTCCAGCCCACTTCTTCCTTAAATACCCTTCAGTATTATGACATCATTATACCAATCCCCTATTTTCATCGAAGGTACCCACCCCACCGCACCTTTCTCATCACCACCCTCTGACACATTCCATTACCCACCCTTTCCAATAATACCTTTCGTCTAACCCATTCTCCACACTCTCCCTCTCTCTTTCTCTCTCTATCAAGTTTGTGTTATTTTATGATTTCTAATTGCTTTTGCGAGTATGTTGGTTGAAATATGGGTTTTGTTCGCATAAATTGTAAATGTTGGTGCTATTTATTCTAATTTGGAATCAAGGAACCCCTTTCTCCACAACATAATGGGTGCAATTGCTGAACCATTAAGTTTCGTTCTTTCTTTTTTTTCTTTCTAAACAAATTGCAGAATGCTTATATCCCAAAGTGAGGTGTTTGATTTTTTTGCATATGACTTGTTTGTTAAAATGCCTTTTTTTTCCGATGTGGTTGGTTCCAGGAAAACATCCCCATTGATGAGGTGTTTGAGAATCTGAGATGCAGATGAGAGGGTCTCTAGCTAGGGCCATTTCTTTGAAGAGAGATTGACCATTTTTGGACATAACAAGCTTGAGGAGAAGAAGGTGCTGATTTTTGAAGCTTTATTCTTCGTTTTATGCTATTATGAGTTGCAGATTTATGATGTTTATAGGTTAGTAATGCAGTTTTGGTGCAGGCTAAGGGCATTTGATTGTGCTAATTTTAATTTTTTAACTCTGTTTTTTTTTACATATTTGATGTGTTTGGCTTCCATTTGGGTTTGATTGTGCTAATTTAAATTTTTTCCACTTCTTTTTTTTTTTTTTTGTCAGGTGGATGTACATTTATTCAGCGAGTGTACATTTTCGAAGGTGTAGAGTAATTTCTGTCAAATTTAAATATGAGGATGTATTTAATTCTGATTTTGGATTTATACAAATGAGAACTCTTGATTAGCTTATTTTTTGTTGGTCAAATTTTTCATTCCTGTGCTTGATTTTTCGGGTTTGCTTCTGTGAAAATTTGTTTTTGTGATTTTTATTTTTGGATAAATAATTGTTTATTTGTGGATAGAAAGGCAAGCAACAATGTGGTTGTTGCATTGAGTCATTATGCTTGATACAATTGTGCTTCATTTCTCATTTCTGCATTTCTACTATATCTGCTATTTTTTTTCTGTTGTGCTGCATTGTCTACAACATCAAAATGGATCAAACAATGATATGATGAGCAATGCTTGGTTGATGATAATACATACATTTCACTCCTTTTTTTTTAACACATTTGATGTGTTGGCTTTCATTTGGGTTTGATTGTGCTAATTAAATTTTTTTTCACTTTGTTTTTTTATCAGGTGGATGTACATTTTATTCAGCGAGTGTACATTTTCAAATGTGTGGAGTAATTTTTGTCAAATTTAAGTATGATGATGTATTTAATTCTGGTTTTGGATTTATTCAAATGAGAACTCTTGATTAGCTTATTTTTGTATAAATGATCATGAGCAATGCTTGGTTGATGATAGTACATACATTTCACTCTGTTTTTTTACACATTTGATGTGTTGGCTTCCATTTGGGTTTGACTGTGCTAATTTAATTTTTTTTTCACTCTGTTTTTTGTCAGGTGGATGTACATTTTATTCAACGAGTGTACATTTTCTAATGTGTGGAGTAATTTCGATCAAATTTAAATATGATGATGTATTTAATTCTGGTTTTGGATTTATACAAATGAGAACTCTTGATCCGCTTATTTTTTGTATAAATGAGAACTCTTGATTGATTTATTTGTTGTATAAATGAGAACTCTTGATTTGGTTTATTTGTTGTATAAATGAGAACTTTTGATTAATTTATTTGTTGTATAAATGAGAACTCTTGATTTGGTTTATTTGTTGTATAAATGAGAATTCTTGATTGATTTATGCTGGGTATAAATGAGAACTCTTCATTGGTTTAATTTTTGGATTTGGATTTATACAAATAAGTAGGAAATGCTTATGTGACACATTTATATGGAGCGAATATACATTTATAGAGTGGATGTACATTTTATTATTCGAATGTACATTTATTAGCTAGTGTACATTTTATTATTCAAGTGCACATTTTATTTTTCGAGTATACATTTTATGGTTTGTTGGTACATTTTTATTTTTCGAATGAACATTTATTACGATATAGTACGAATTTGGGAAAACTAATATAATAATAGTTTTTATAATTAATTTCAAATTTTGAATTTTTTTTGAGACTATACTACAAATTAAATTAAAAATGGAGGAAGAAAAATTAATGATAAGAAAAAATATTTAAACATTTTTATTGTGTTGGATTGTTTGTTTGGCCGACAGTTCTTTTTTGTTAGAGTAATTGTTTGCCATAAGATTGAAAAAATATAAAAAGATTAAACAATAAAGTAAAATTAAATAATAGTAATAATAGTAATAATTAGGGGAAAGAGATGTAGATAAAATAGATTTTATGGGATAGTGTTGCAGAGAGTGGGTAATATTTGCAGAGGGTGGGAGGGCGGTCTGGGGGTGGCAGAGGGGTGGGTAATATTTGCAGGAGTGGGTAGGTTTATTTATTAATAATGTATAATTTTAGTAAGGGTAATCATGTCCCAATTTGTAGTAAATTGTGTTGAAATATGCAAAAAGTGGGCTGACAACAAAGTAAAAAAAGTCAATGTAGAGCCGTAGAGGAATGTTAAAGCCCCATAAATTTCATAATTGAATTATGAATTAGTTTTGTTTGATGGTGTCAACTATTAACTAGTGGGTTTTAAATTTTGAGACTTGTATTTAAATTTGATGTTCTACTGATGCTTCTGTAATGCATGACCAATTCGTTTCTTAAATATATACCACATAACTGATTAGCAATTAGTAATGCTTTTTCAAAGCATTCACTCTTAAGTAAAATAACAGTGTGCACAATTGATATGCGAAATATGAAACTTAAGTAGTGCAATGTAAGTTTAGCATCAGATTGAAACTGTGCTAAAACAGTTATAATTTTGGAGGAGTGGCTCTACTTCTTTTTATTTTTTGCTAATTCATCTCTTTGTTGAGTTTTCTTTTGGACTCGATATTGAGTACATGTACCAGTTTGGTTGTTGAAGACATGTCTAAAGCTGACGAAACTATCCCCATCTATGAAAAGGGGAAGCCCACGATCAATAGAGCCAGTCTATCATAAGATGATATTGGAACCCTTATAGAAACGTTCTGCACTGGTAAAGAAGCTTAATTCTTTTTATATTTCAGCATTTAGAACTACTTGCCGCAGAATAGGCTTGAGAATTATTTGCTGTAGAAATTAGGAATTCTGTGAAAATTCCTTATTTTCCTATTATTACTGATTTGTGTGGCTGATTGTTTCATGAAAATTTATTGAATCTGAACTACATATGAAAGTTTATATCAAGTTTTCCTTATGGTCAATTATAGTAAAAGATTATCTTGTATAATTAAAAGGAAAACTATCAAACTTGTTCTTCACTGTATTATTTCCTGACTTGAACTTTTCATGTCGAAATTCACCCTGCTATACATGTTTTGAGTAGGAAACAATATAAATTGTGCATGAAAACTTTTCCACTAAAATTAAGTCATTATATGAGCAAAATAGAATTTCATCATACATTGAAAATGATGTACTAATTTGCCTGAAGCAAATTTATCGAAATTATGACTTGAGCGGTTCAAAATATGATAAGTCGGATTTTGACTAATTCTATTTACAAAGTATGTCAAACAACATAATCTCTTATGCAAATTAATTTATTTGTGGGGCTTATGCAAATACATAAATTGGAAATTTTGATAGTACGACATTCTCTTACTAAAGTTGGAATTGTATATTTCATTTCTCTTGAATAGAGTCATGAAAAAACTTGTGGACTGATATAATTTGCCTGAAGCAAATTTATTGTCAAATTTTATTGAACTTAAAATTTTGGATTATCCAATAAATCCATTTGAATGGTTAATGTCGATTTGATGACATTAATGATTATTATATGGCATTGAGAATTAAAATTGAGCATTTAATCTCGTCCACATCGAGAATGGTTTAGTTGAATTACTAATAGATTTTATCAAAATAATTACTAGACTATTATTGAAGAATTCCAAATTAGTTATATCATGTTGGGGGCATGAAATTTTACATGGTGCTAATCTAATTCAAATCCGACCCACTGCATATCTTGATTATTCCCCTTTTATAACTAGTGCTTAAGAACTAAACATTTCCCATCTGCAAATATTAGAATGTGCAATATTTGTTTTCAATATCACCACCACAGTGTACCTCACTTCACGACCCAGTTGACTAATTGCACATTTGATGAAGATCATTTCTCGGCATTAGGGGGAGATAAGAATTTAAAATTCAATGAATGTCGAGAAATTTGGTGGAATATAAAAGATCTTCAATATGAAAGTTCACGCACTAGTCAAAATGAACTGGAAGTTCAAATGATAAATTAACTTACAATATTTAGCAAGTAATCTGCCAGACTAATTTATTGATCATAAAGAAGTGACTAAAGCACATATACTTGTTGTAAATGCACCAAAAGAGTAAATGTGATAATTTTATGCAATTATATATGTTAATGCCCCTACACGCCATAAGCGTAAAGGACCCCTTATTATGTAAGACACAAATCCACGGTAATTACTAAAGCTAGCAAATATATTCAGTCACTCTTGAAGTCTCTTGAAGAGATTCGTCCCGAAGACGAAAATTCTAGTAATGAAGCACGTGCACAAAATAATAAGAATACTAGAATTGCGGAACGACCAGATCAAAATATTATGGGAAATGATGAAGATCTGGTTGATATAAATATAGAAATTATAAATACAGGAGAAATTTACCAATGTTGTCGACAACTTATTCGTTGCCATAATTGCTCTCACTATTAAAAATCTGGATCCAGTACCCAAAAGTCAATAATTGAGCCAGAAGCACTTTGACTGGGTAAAATAGGAAGAAACAATTGAGGCAGAGCTCGATTCGCTAATATTCTTGACTTTATCGTACATACACCCTGAAACGTTATCCCTGTTGGATATAAATGTGTATTTGTACAAAATGAAAGTGAGAATAATGACGTAATGAGGTACAAAGCGAGATGTAGCTCATGGGTTTTTGCAGAGACCCGATATTGATTTAATTAAATATATACTCCTGTTACGTATGAAATAAAGTTCCGCTACTTAATATCTCTGGCAGTTAGTAAAATTAAATTGAGAAATACAGTTGATAAACGTTGTAACCACATGCTTATATTGATCAATAGATGTCAATATTTATATGAAGATCCTTGATGAATATAAAATTCCCCTGATGAGGAATGGTTAGAATCGTACTATGTACGACATTAAAATTACAAAGGTCATTATATGACATAAAATATTTGTGTCGAATATTCCACGATCGACTCAATTAATTCCTCCCGAGGAAGGAATAAATAAACATTGAAATATTTCCTTACGTGTTTACAAAGAAATTACTTTGGTGGTGTTTGTATTATCTCGATTTCTGGTGATAATTTAAATATTATTGGAACAAGTAAGGAAATCAAATAAAGTTAATTTAATCTTAGAGATTGAATTTTAAAATTAAACGTTGGTGAAATCAAGTATTGCCTCGACCAACAGATCGAGCATTTCCCTAAAGCAAAATGAATCTTTATATACCAATCAGCTTACATGGAGAAGATATTGGAGAGATTTTATATTAAATTTCATCTACTTAGCACACTAGTAATTGTTCGATCCCTTGAAGTGGATAAAGACAAATTTGGACCTAAAGAAGATACATATGACATTTTAGGACCAGAAGTTCCTTATTAGAGTGTCCTTAGTGCATTACTATATTTTAAGAACTGCACCAAATCCGATATTGAATTTGCTTGCAAGATTAAGTTATTATCTTCGAAGTTAGCAATATTGTGATTTAAATACATTTATGATTCATGTGATAATGGTATATCTCCTATCATCCATTATGAGGAAAATGCAACGTTTGTTGCCCATATGAATAATATGAATGTTAAAGGAAACTTGACAAAACATATATCCCCTAAATTCTTTTACCTGCATGAACTCCAGAAGAGTGTGTAAGCATATTACAAAAGGATTGGAAGACTGTTGTCTTCAGGGGGAGCGTTTTGAAGATTGGATTTAGAAGATCATTAATTGTAACTTTTTTTTATTTACTAAGTTTTTCTCTTTGTATTATTCTAGCAAAATTTTAGTTAGGCATGAACATCACGTCGTAATGTACAAGGGGGTGTGTTGTAAATATATTGAATATTGTGGACATTACTTGTTTATTATTGGGCTAATTGTCAGATGGGCTCAGGGTTTTAGGGTTACAGCCCACTCCCTAATATATATATATATATATATATATATATATATATATATATATATATGTATCTCCATTTGTAAGCGGTAGCGTGAAATGACAGATAAATGAGTGAAACGCATCTGGCTTGGTCGCCCCCAGACGTAGTCCTTCGTGACGAACTGGGTAACAAATCCTGTGTTCTTGCATTCTCCTTTATCGTTATTCTCATATTTTACAACATATTTAATATCTCAAAATTGAATTTCGGTGAATGAGAAATTAATTAAAGAAGATGAGACATTAATGCTCTAGTGAGAGAGTAATTGGTGGGTGAATGTTGACCAAGTGTAGTCTTCCCACTCATCCCACATTGGAAACAAGAAGGAAAGTTTCATAGTATAAATAGAAGTTTATGGTCATGTTCTCCAAAATAGTGCATGGGGACCCTAACCATGAACCACACACGCGCGCGTCCCGCCTGGGTCGTGCCGTGTCCGGGTCCGTGGTTCTTGGCAATTGGGCTTTGGGGCACATCTATCTTTTTGGAGACCCAAAAACTCTAAATGAGTCAATTAATTTTTGGACTCAATGAATTGGGCTGCCCATCCGGATTTGGGTCGGCCCAGGAGTCAAGACTTAAGCTTATCCAGGATTCGAAATTTGAATCATAGGTTCAACGAACCTGGACGGTCTCATGCGGTCAAAACCGCCCCGCTGAATTCGTGCGGTCATAACCGACCACAAAATTCTTGGGCTTTCCACGTTTTCCTCAAATCCCCTACAAAATTTCGTCTATATATACTGACCCTCAGAATTCCTCTCAGTCACTTTTCGAACCCTACGAAAAACAACTCTGTAATTATGCGTACATATCTTCTTCCCATCTCTCTGCTCATACTCCGATATAGTTGTACGATAGTATTATTACATGGTGCGAGGATATAATACTTGAATCGTTTTTACCTTTTGGGACAATTTTAAGACGATCCTGTTAGCACTATCCAATAATCGATTTTTGTCTTCAGGGGAAAATGATTTATCCGACGGATTCGGTTTTCTCTTTTTTGTTTTTGCACTTACTCTTTTTTAAGGACAACGCAATATTACTAACAAATTCTTCCATATATATATATATATATATATATATATATCTTAATTAAATGAAAACTACGAAATAAAACAATTGATAAGAGAAAATGGACTTGTTTTCATACCATTCTTGTTTTCAGGTAGATAAAGTTTGGTGTTTGTGGGATTTAATATTGAATTGAACCCAGCTTGTTATATACAGGTGTTGAAGTTTTCTTGTGATGAGACTAGGTGGAAGGCAAATCATGAACGTACATTAATTAATCGGATACTGTGTAGATGGACATAAAAAGCTATCGTCTAAGAGTTGCTGGACCACAATTTCAATCCAAAATCTTAGAACCTAAGGATGTAACATGCCTGCTAATTTACCAAATCCTTTTCGTCTCGATTCATCTCAAAGCACAAAAGTAAACTGTCCTTTGTGCTTCCTAGTTGTATCATTCTATGTCGAGGATTTTCATGGTCATGATTCGAATTTATACTTTGTTTTCACTTTTCAATCAAGTTTCCTCTTTTCCATTTGGATAGTAATGGTTTTAATGTCAGGTGGTTGGTTATTTACTTAAGTTTCGAAGTTTTAAATTACATGCGGCCAATTATCCCACATCGGCAATGCCAAGAAACTCAGCAGAGAAATGGGGTATAAAGAAGAAGGCTGTGGAATTGGAAACTCATACCTTTCTCGGCCTTTTGGCTAAGATCAAGTGTAGTATCTGTTCTTATCAGTTTAATATCTGATATGTGGGCCATCGGCCCACATGATATTAAATTTATTTTTTGAGGGGGAAGACCCATTAAGGTAGCTTGCTGCCTGGGCCTTTGCGCGTCGCCCATGCGTTGCACTACTGCACGGGCCTGGCGAACCCCACCAATTCTAGTCTAATTTTTGTTTTCTGATGAGATACAGTTATGTGCACCCACCAAATCACGATTTTGAATATATTGAATGCAACAATTTTTTTCATGATTTAACCGCTTTTGGTCCCAAATCTTTTGGGTTGCCTTTTCCAATAAATCGTTGGTCACATTCGTTGGTCACATTTTCTTATGTTATTTGTCTCAATAATTGGTTTATGAACAGACAAAGCTCAAGTGGTTAGAACATTACTACTTATGTCGTGAGATCATGGATTTGAATTAGTATTTGCCCGAAAAAAAAAAAAAAAATTGGTTTACCCATAGTTAGTGACAAACATCAAGTAGCTTAATTGCTATTGGGGCTCTTGAGCGTCCTCTTGGTTTTGCACTATTGCCCCGCCCTCGCGCAGCCCACCCAAATCATAGTTTCAACATTTACAGATTTTTAAAACATATTGTACTATATTTACATATTTTAAAACATATTGTCCTACATTTTCAAGTCCGTAGAATCATTGTCCTTAAAACACAACTCCCCAAAATTATTGTCCTGGAAAAACATTTTTCCCCAGTAAAATATGGTCATTTTATTGCTCATTATATGACGAATTTCCAATTGATTTCTATACATACCGACAAGAAAAAAATTAATCCATTTTGCATTTCAGTTCATTGACTTTATTCATATTAAATGTTGGGGTGGGAAATTGGGTTCAACATTCTGTGCTCAACTACATTACTAGTGTTTAGTTGTTTACTTGGATATAGATACATTGAAAAGAATCCCACATCACTATATTATCAACCTTGACATTGAAAACAACATAAATATGTGAACACAGGTGATTCAAAAACTAATGCAGCCACGCAGCGAGCACAAAGCGAACTATTCTTTCGCCTTTTACTAAAGAATACCGTGTGCACGTTGCATTAAAGCGGCATACACCCATTTTTGGAGGGACTGTGTCTTATGAGATTGGTCCTATAATTTAGTCTAAATTATTATCGATATAAGCTACAATTTTATGATCTTTTGTGTGCGAAGACATTACCTATTTTTCTTTTCTTTCTAAATAAATAATTATTCTCGTGTTCATGCAATGTAAATGTACGTCATTGTGAAATATGCCGTTTTATCATTATTTTAGCTAAAGAACCACAAATTAGAATCCCACATCGAAAACAATAAGAAGATGTGAAGAGACATTGCTATAAATTGGAAAGTCGAGAGTTGAATTAAGCATACCTTTCTCGGCCTTTTGGCTAAGATCAAGTGTAGTATCTGTTCTTATCAGTTTAATATCTGATATGTGGGTCATTGGCCCACACGATATTAAATTTATTTTTTAAGGGGTAATGCCCACCAAGGTAGCTTGCTGCCTGGGCCTTTCGCGTCGCCCATGCGTTGCACTACTGCACGGGCCTGGCGCACCCCACCAAATCATAGTTTTATAACTTATTTTTATTAATTAGAAATGAAATTCCTTCCATAAGCTTCACGACGGTTATCTTCTCAGGTGAGCAGCCGGTTATCTTCTCCGGCAAAGCTGCTCTGCAACACCACGTCGTAGGTGATGGAGTTCCTACACGGCGGAGCGCCGCCATTAGCTCTCAAAAACTTGCCGTCGCCGATCATCAGCTTCACGCCGGTTATCTTCTCCGGCGAGGCTGCTCTGCAACACCACGTCGTGGGTGACGGAGTTCCTCCGATGAGCCTCTTTTTTACTAGCATTTCCATTTATCAATGAACGAATCTAGGATAACAAAAGACTGTTAAAGAGGCAGATGCGAAATCCCAGCTACAGGACCAAAAAACACTGGAATGAGCAGAAATTAGTCGAATCACATCCTAAGCTAACAGTATAAATTATCAACCGATCAATTAAACCAGCACCGACTCAGTTTACAACAACAAAACAACTCCAATTAAATTCCTACATTAGCAACAGATCAGCAATTGAATCAAACAATCAAAATAAAGGTGCCAAACAGATCTGCCAAAAAAGTTTAAAAGCCTGCATCAGAGCCCATTCTCAAGCCCGAACCTGAGCAATAATGCAATTGAATTTACAGGCTATCATCCGCAGAATGGGAGTTGAAAGCCCATACTCACGGCGCCGGCGCCGGCGAAATGGGAGTTAGAGGAAATTAGGAATTAGAATTATTTTTTTAAAAGAAAGATATAAAAGTTTTGTTCGGGAGGTATTTTTTGTTGTGAGATAGGAGTTGAAAATGAAGTGGGGAATGGGAATAAGGAGTGTGAGGGGGTATAAATGTCCAAAAAGGGCAAGATTGATAGTTGATAAGAAGTGGACTTATTCCACGCTTAAAAGTTGCAACGGCTTCCAAATGATACGTAGATTACGGATTGGTTTGCTCTCTCGTCGAGCCATTTCATGCAGTGTTCTGTTTCGGGTTTGATCGGGTTTGAAGAAACTAAGGCCGTAGTCGTAGTTGTCGGGTATTCTTTTGTCTGTGTACATCGATGGAACGCTTGGCCCGATTGTTTGTATCGAGTATTTGCTGGCCATCCATTTTAGTACCTGTTATAAGATATGGAAAGGGTTTGATGCGTCAAAAATAGAGTTAAAAAAATATTTGACCCATTAAATATATTAGACATGTTCTGTAGATACATGAGTAGGGTTAGGGCAAGTGCACGGATCTTAGATTCGTGCTAACAGCTGCACATGAAAATTAGTCGATATACCATCATTCTTAAACAATGTGTATACTCATGCTATTTTTCCCACACTTAATTAGAATCAATTTAATATGAAAATAAATGGGGTAATAATTTATACTAAAAGGAAATGAACTAAGATAATTACTAGGTGGACTAAAAAAAAACATGTCGGCCGCGAGGATGCATTGGGAAAAAAAATATATTAAAAAGTTAAAAATTTGTGAAATCAAGTTCACCGTGAACTTAATTTTTTTAATACCACTATTATATTATGGGCTGCTATAAGTAATATCCAAATCTAATTCTTAGAACCCACACAGTCGCGCTCACCATAGCAACCGTCTCAATTTTCTAATTACCGTTTGTCCATCCGAAATAATATCTCAATCAAAATACTGGAAAAAAGCATTTATACGAAGAGTATATCTAGTGTGAAAATTTTCATGTATGAAAATCTATAAAATTGTCCTAAATCAACCATCTACACCCTAAACACTAAATAATGAACAATAAATTATGACTTATTCGGGCCGGGTGAATCATGAATCACTTGGGCCAAGTAAACTATGAACCACTCAAATTTGTCTTAACTTCACCAATTACAGAATTTGATTGTAAATTAAAGTTTTTTCATGTATGAATTCTTATATGAATGCCTCTCCTCAATTCCCTTCCTCCTTCCTTTCCTTTCCGCAATTAATACTTGCGCCTCTTCGCTGCTGACACAACCATGATTTCAGGTTCTCTCTTTTTCCAATTTATTATTTTTTTATCTGTGAAAAAATATAAAAAATAAAATTGATTATATTCTTTTCTTGGGTCCAAATGTATTCGTGTCCAATTGTCCATTTATTTTACCCACCCAAATAGCTTGGCATGTGTTATTTTTGGTTTAATAATTGATTATAACTTTCTTGATTTTGTACACCAAATTAATTAGTAATTTATATTATTATTATTGTTGCGAGTCGTTTTATTTGGGAAATATGATGTGGCTAATTCGGTGACAACTCACAAACAAAATATGCACGTGTAAAATAAACTGTAAATAAGGGGGATTTGTTGACTCAGTTCATCAAGAAATGACTACTCTGGGGGCATACCAAGCCAGGGATGTGGTATTGCGAGTTTTACACGTACAATATGTGATACATCTCATGAAGATGAATCGTTAAGGATGAGACGGAAATAAAAACCGTCGCAAATTGCGACGGAACAATTTCCATCGCAAATTTTCCGTCTCTAAAATGCATCTTTTTTGTAGTGACGGTTGAAAATTATAAATTATAGAATTAATTAAATTAAACAATTGAAATAAACATTTGTAACCAATTCAGAATTCAAAGTCAAATTACTTACCTTAATATTCCCTACAATATACCAAAAAAAAAATTAATTTAATTACACATTAATATAATTCAATTATTTATAACTTCAATATTCTCTACAACATACATAATAATTACACATTGAAATAAACATTCACAACCAATTCAAAAACTGAATTTACTTACCTCAATACTAAGGTGCAATATACAAAACAAAATGAGATTAACAAATTGATCAAATTAAAAGAATCGCTATTAAACAAAAAAGAATAAACTCATTCATAAAATAATTATTTACCTCAATACTCCCTACAATATACAAAACAAAATCAGATTAACAAATGTTGGAATATAGAGGCACGTAAACACGTAATACATCGCAGTGGAAATTAAAGTTCACCAACAACGAACAGTTAATTGCATATAGATTACAATAATCATAACGAGAAATCTTATAGTACCTCGAGAGCAGATTTCTCAACTATGGTATCCACATAATCCCCGTTCACGGACTTGCACATATTTGCCAGCGTTGAATCTGAGATGAAATTTGCTAGGAAAATTCATATTCTAGATTTTATGGAGAGAATTTGAACAACCGTATTATGGATTCCCAAGAGCTCATATATATAGGAGAGACTTAGCTTAAATCTTAAGCTAACCTGATTGGGAAATAAAATCCCTAATCTTTATTTAAATAAATCTCTAAGATTTATTTTCCACATATAAAATCTCTACGGATTCAAATGCCTTATATGAAAATCTCTACGATTTATTTCCATATACATTAAATCCTACAATTATATTCCAAATATAATTATTGGGAATTCTTATTTAATTAAATCCAATTTAATTAAACTTTAATAATAATTAATTTCAAATTAATATATTATTAATTACTTCTCCATAAATTAAATATTAAATCCAATTTAACATTTAATCAACCAACTATAATCCGTAAAAAAGAACTACTTGTTGTGTGACCCATAGGCCCTCATATATCGAGCGATTAGTCAAACTAACGGTCTTAATTGAACCCTAGACAATAAATCCTTGTTGAGACGGTTTTTTTTCCATCCCTAAATCAGGCGTCTCAAATTTAGAGACGGTTTTTTGAAATTCCGTCTCAAATCTGAGACGGTTCAAACCGTCTCAAATTTGAGACGGTTTAAACAAAAAAATTGAAAGGAAATTTGACCCGGGTCAAATTTGAGACGGAAAGTTTCGGTCTCAAAACAAATTTTCAAAAAAAAAAAAGGTCAAATTTGAAATTTTCGGAATTTTCCGTCTCAAAACCTGAATTTCTGAAGAAAAAAAAAGGTCAAATTTGAGACGGATTTGAGACGGAATTTTCCGTCTCAAAACCTGAATTTCTGGGAAAAAAAATGGCTTGAGTGGGTTTGAACCCGCACCTCTAGAGCGCCCAAAGCGGGGTCGAACCACACAAGCAACGAACCATTTAGCATTAACACTGAACCCCTTTATACATAAGCCTTATGAAGGCTCACATAATATATAGCAAATTTCGCTCCCGAGAGGGATTGAACCCGCATCGGTTGGGCGCCGGGGCAGGCGCTCAACCACTTGGACACTTGACTTTATTCGTTTATTTTACAACATTAATTGTATATGTACACAAATTAAATCATTTTTAAAAAATAAAAAATTGAATCAATTTTTTTTTCCATATATGTAATTTAATTGATTAATTTCAAACCTTTTAAAATTATAATATTTTTATTTATTTATAAATTCTTATTAAATTATGTTATATTATTTTAAAATTTGTATTTCTAATTAAGTTACCTCAAAATTTCAAATTATCTTCCAATTTAAACTATTTTTTTTATATAACCTTTAAATATTATGGTCAAAAATTATAATTGATTTTTTATTATTTATAAATTATAATTAAATTATGTTATATTATTTTAAAATTTGTATTTCTAATTATTTTACCTCAAAATTTTAAATTATATTCCAATTTAAATTAATTTTTTTATTTATTTAACCTTTAAAAATTATAATTATTTTTTTATTATTTATAAATTCTAATTAAATTATGTTATATTATTTTAAAATTTTATTTCTAATTAAGTTACCTCAAAATTTCAAATTATCTTCAAATTTAAACTAATTTTTTTATTTATATAACCTTTAAATATTATAGTCTAAAATTATTATTAATTTTTTATTATTTATAAATTCTAATTAAATTATGTTATATTATTCTAAAATTTATATTTTATTTATTTTACCTCAAAATTTTAAATTATATTCCAATTTAAATTAAATTTATTTATTTATTTAACCTTTAAAAATTATAATTATTTTTTTTATTATATATAAATTCTAATTAAATTATGTTATATTATTTTAAAATTTGTATTTCAAATTACGTTACCTCAAAATTTCAAATTATCTTTCAATTTAAATTTAATTTTTTTTATTTATATAACATTAAATACATATTAAAATTATAATTATTTTTTATTATTTATAAATTTTAATTAAATTATGTTATATTATTTTAAATTTGTATTTCTAATTATCTTACCTCAAAATTTCAAATTAATTTACATATTTGAGACGGTTTTTGATTTCAAATTTGAGACGGAAAAACCCTCTCAAATCCGTTTCAAATTGACCCGGCAAGTTTGAGACAGTTTTTTCCATCTCAAATTGACCCGGCAAGTTTGAGACGATTTTTTTCCATCTCAATTAAGAATCAAAATGACGGCGTTTTACGCTTGGTCAAATTTTCATCTCAAATCCGTCTCTCAAAATCGCCTTAATTTGAGATTTTAAAAAAAAACAAATCAAATTTGGTCAATTTTGATTGTTTGACTGTTTCCGTCTCAAATTCGTCCCAAAAAAACTGTCGCAAATTGTGACGGAACAATTTCCGTCGCAAATTTTCCGTCTCTAAAACACGTCTTTTTTGTAGTGACGGTTGAAAATTATAAATTATAGAATTAATTAAATTAAACAATTGAAATAAACATTTGTAACCAATTCAGAACTCAAAGTCAAATTACTTACCTTAATATTCCCTACAATATACCAAAAAAAATAATTAATTTAATTACACATTAATATAATTCAATTATTTACTTCAATATTCTCTGCAATATACATAATAATTACACAATTGAAATAAACATTCACAACCAATTCAAAAACTGAATTTACTTACCTCAATACTCCGTGCAATATACAAAACAAAATGAGATTAACAAATTGATCAAATTAAAAGAATCGCTATTAAACAAAAAAGAATAAACTCATTCATAAAATAATTATTTACATCAATACTCCCTACAATATACAAAACAAAATCAGATTAACAAATGTTGGAATATAGAGGCACGTAAACACGTAATACATGCGCAGTGGAAATTAGAGTTCACCAACAACGAACAGTTAATTGCATATAGATTACAATAATCATAACGAGAAATCTTACAGTAACTCGAGAGCAGATTTCTCAACTATGGTATCCACATAATCCCCGTTCACGGACTTGCACAGATTTGCCAGCGTTGAATCTGAGATGAAATTTGCTAGGAAAATTCATATTCTAGATTTTATGGAGAGAATTTGAACAACCGTATTATGGATTCCCAAGAGTTCATATATATAGGAGAGGCTTAGCTTAAATCTTAAGCTAACCTGATTGGAAAATAAAATTCCTAATCTTTATTTAAATAAATCTCTAAGATTTATTTCCCACATATAAAATCTCTACGGATTTAAATGCCTTATATGAAAATCTCTACGATTTATTTCCATATACATTAAATCCTACAATTATATTCCAAATATAATTATTGGGAATTCTTATTTAATTAAATCCAATTTAATTAAATATTAATAATAATTAATTCCAAATTAATATATTATTAATTACTTCTCCATAAATTAAATATTAAATCCAATTTAACATTTAATCAACCAACTATAATCCGTAAAAAAGAACTACTTGTTGTGTGACCCATATGCCCTCATATATCGAGCGATTAGTCAAACTAATGGTCTTAATTGAACCCTAGACAATAAATCCTTGTTGAGACGGTTTTGCGACGGTTTTTTTAAAAATCCCTAAATCAAAGCGTCTAAATTTAGAGCGGTTTTTTAAATTTTGTCTCAAATTGAGGCGGTTGTTCAAACCGAATCTCAAATTTTTTAGACGGTTTAAACTGTCGAAAATCGAAAAAATTGAAATCGATCGATCAAATTTGAGGCGAAATATCCCTCTCAAAACCTGAATTTCTGAAGAAAAAAAAAGGTCAAATTTGAGACGGATTTGAGACGGAATTTTTCGTCTCAAAACTTGAATTTCTGGAATAAAAAAAAAATGGCTTGAGTGGGTTTGAACCCGCACCACTAGATTGCCTAAGCGGGCGTCGAACCACACAAGCAACGAACCATTTTATTAATTAACCCTTTATACATAAGCCTTATGAAGGCTCACATAATATATAGCTTAATTTCGCCTCTCGAGAGAATCGAACACGATCGGTTCGGTTGGTAGGGTTTGGTCAAAAAAGCGCTTTCAACCACTTGGACACTTGACTTTATTCGTTTATTTTACAACATTATTTGTATATGTACACAAATTAAATCATTTTTAAAAAATAAAAAATTGAATCAATTTTTTCCATATATGTAATTTAATTGATTAATTTCAAACCTTTTAAAATTATAATTTTTTTTATTATTTATAAATTCTAATTAAATTATGTTATATTATTTTAAATTTTGTATTTCTAATTAAGTTACCTCAAAATTTCAAATTATCTTCCAATTTAAACTATTTTTTTTATATAACCTTTAAATATTATGGTCTAAAATTATAATTGATTTTTTATTATTTATAATTTCTAATTAAATTATGTTATATTATTTTAAAATTTGTATTTCTAATTATTTTACCTCAAAATTTTATATTATATTCCAATTTAAATTAATTTTTTTATTTATTTAACCTTTAAAAATTATAATTATCTTTTTATTATTTATAAATTCTAATTAAATTATGTTATATTATTTTAAAATTTGTATTTCTTATTAAGTTACCTCAAAATTTCAAATTATCTTCCAATTTAAACTAATTTTTTTATTTATATAACCTTTAAATATTATAGTCTAAAATTATAATTAATTTTTTATTATTTTTAAATTCTAATTAAATTATGTTATATTATTTTAAAATTTATATTTTAATTATTTTACCTCAAAATTTTAAATTATATTCCAATTTAAATTAAATTTATTTATTTATTTAACCTTTAAAAATTATAATTTTTTTTTTATTATATATAAATTCTAATTAAATTATGTTATATTATTTTAAAATTTGTATTTCTAATTACTTTACCTCAAAATTTCAAATTATCTTTCAATTTAAATTAATTTTTTTTATTTATATAACCTTAAATACATATTAAAATTATAATTATTTTTTATTATTTATAAATTTTAATTAAATTATGTTATATTATTTTAAATTTGTATTTCTAATTATCTTACCTCAAAATTTCAAATTAATCTTCATATTTTAGAATGGTTTTCGATTTCAAATTTGAGACGGAAAAACCGTCTCAAATCCGTTTAAATTGACCCAGCAAGTTTGAGACTGTTTTTTCCGTCTCAAATTGACCTGGCAAGTTTGAGACGGTTTTTTCCGTCTCAACTAAGAATCAAAATGACGGCGTTTTACGCTTGGTCAAATTTTCATCTCAAATCCGTCTCAAAACCGTCGCAATTTGAGACAGAAATAAAAACCGTCGCAAATTTGGTCAATTTTGATTGTTTGACTGTTTCCGTCTCAAATTCGTCTCAAAACCGTCGCAAATTGAGATGGAACAATTTCCGTCGCAATTTTTTTGTCTCTAAAATGCGTCTTTTTTGTAGTGACGGTTGAAAATTATAAATTATAGAATTAATTAAATTAAACAATTGAAATAAACATTTGTAACCAATTCAGAACTCAAAGTCAAATTACTTACCTTAATATTCCCTACAATATATCCAAAAAAAAAAATTTAATTTAATTACACATTAATATAATTCAATTATTTAAAACTTCAATATTCTCTGAAATATACATAATAATTACACAATTAAAATAAACATTCACAACCAATTCAAAAACTGAATTTACTTACCTCAATACTCCGTGCAATATACAAAACAAAATGTGATTAACAAATTGATCAAATTAAAAGAATCGCTATTAAACAAAAAAGAATAAACTCATTCATAAAATAATTATTTACCTCAATACTCCCTACAATATACAAAACAAAATCAGATTAACAAATGTTGGAATATAGAGGCACGTAAACACGTAATACATGCGCAGTGGAAATTAGAGTTCACCAACAACGAACAGTTAATTGCATATATATTACAATAATCATAACGAGAAATCTTACAGTAACTCGAGAGCAGATTTCTCAACTATGGTATCCACATAATCCTCGTTCACGGACTTGCACAGATTTGCCAGCGTTGAATCTGAGATGAAATTTGCTAGGAAAATTCATATTCTAGATTTTATGGAGAGAATTTGAACAACCGTATTATGGATTCCCAAGAGTTCATATATATATGAGAGGCTTAGCTTAAATCTTAAGCTAACCTGATTGGAAAATAAAATCCCTAATCTTTATTTAAATAAATCTCTAAGATTTATTTTCCACATATAAAATCTCTACGGATTTAAATGCCTTATATGAAAATCTCTACGATTTATTTCCATATACATTAAATCCTACAATTATATTCCAAATATAATTATTGGGAATTCTTATTTAATTAAATCCAATTTAATTAAATATTAATAATAATTAATTCCAAATTAATATATTATTAATTACTTCTCCATAAATTAAATATTAAATCCAATTTAACATTTAATCAACCAACTATAATCCGTAAAAAAGAACTACTTGTTGTGTGACCCATAGGCCCTCATATATCGAGCGATTAGTCAAACTAACGGTCTTAATTGAACCCTAGACAATAAATCCTTGTTGAGACGGTTTTGCGACGGTTTTTTTTCCGTCCCTAAATCAGGCGTCTCAAATTTAGAGACGGTTTTTTTTAAATTTCGTCTCAAATCTGAGACGGTTCAAACCGTCTCAAATTTGAGAAACGGTTTTAAATCAAAAAATTGACCGGATCCAATCTAATTCGGGTCAAATTTGAGACGGAAATTTCCGCCTCAAAAACCTGAATTTTGAAAAAAAAAAGGTCAAATTGAGACGGAATTTTCCGGATAAAAACCTAAATTTTCCGCCTCAAAAACCTCAAATTTATGGGGAAAAAAAAATGGCTTTAGTGGGTTTGAACCCAAGACCTTTAGAGGCCTTAAGCAAAGGCCGAACCACACAAGCAACGAACCATTTATCATTAACACTGAACCCCTTTATACATAAGCCTTATGAAGGCTCACATAATATATAATAATTTCTCTCGAGAGGATCGAACAAGATCGGTCGGTTGCCAAGGCAGGTGCGCTCAACCACTTGGACACTTGACTTTATTCGTTTATTTTACAACATTATTTGTATATGTACACAAATTAAATCATTTTTAAAAAATAAAAAATTGAATCAATTTTTTCCAAATATGTAATTTAATTGATTAATTTCAAACCTTTTAAAATTATAATTTTTTATTATTATTTATAAATTCTAATTAAATTATGTTATATTATTTTAAAATTTGTATTTCTAATTAAGTTACCTCAAAATTTCAAATTATCTTCCAATTTAAACTATTTTTTTTATATAACCTTTAAATATTATGGTCTAAAATTATAATTGATTTTTTATTATTTATAAATTCTAATTAAATTATGTTATATTATTTTAAATTTTGTATTTCTAATTATTTTACCTCAAAATTTTATATTATATTCCAATTTAAATTAATTTTTTTATTTATTTAACCTTTAAAATTTATAATTATTTTTTTATTATTTATAAATTATAATTAAATTATGTTATATTATTTTAAAATTTGTATTTCTTATTAAGTTACATCAAAATTTCAAATTATCTTCAAATTTAAACTAATTGTTTTATTTATATATCCTTTAACTATTATAGTCTAAAATTATAATTAATTTTTTTTTATTTTTAAATTCTAATTAAATTATGTTTTATTATTTTAAAATTTATATTTTAATTATTTTACCTCAAAATTTTAAATTATATTCCAATTTAAATTAAATTTATTTATTTAACCTTTAAAAATTATAATTATTTTTTTATTATATATAAATTCTAATTAAATTATGTTATATTATTTTAAAATATGTATTTCTAATTACGTTACCTCAAAATTTCAAATTATCTTTCAATTTAAATTAATTTTTTTTTTATTTATATAACCTTAAATACATATTAAAATTATAATTATTTTTTATTATTTATAAATTTTAATTAAATTATGTTATATTATTTTAAATTTGTATTTCTAATTATCTTACCTCAAAATTTCAAATTAATTTTCATATTTTAGACGGTTTTCGATTTCAAATTTGAGACGGAAAAACCGTCTCAAATCCGTTTAAATTGACCCGGCAAGTTTGAGACTTTTTTTCCATCTCAAATTGACCCGGCAAGTTTGAGACGGTTTTTTCCGTCTCAATTAAGAATCAAAATGACGGCGTTTTACGCTTGGTCAAATTTTCATCTAAAATCCGTCTCAAAACCGTCGCAATTTGAGACGGAAATAAAAAACCTTCGCAAATTTTGTCAATTTTGATCGTTTGACTGTTTCCGTCTCAAATTCGTCTCAAAACCGTCGCAAATTGCGACGGAACAATTCAAATCACAAAATTTTCCGCTCTAAAAAATCGTTTTTTTTGTAGTGACGGTTGAAAATTATAAATTGTAGAATTAATTAAATTAAACAATTGAAATAAACATTTGTAACCAATTCAGAACTCAAAGTCAAATTACTTACCTTAATATTCCCTACAATATACCAAAAAAAAATTAATTTAATTACACATTAATATAATTCAATTATTTATAACTTCAATATTCTCTGCAATATACATAATAATTACACAATTGAAATAAACATTCACAACCAATTCAAAAACTGAATTTACTTAACTCAATACTCTGTGCAATATACAAAACAAAATGAGATTAACAAATTGATCAAATTAAAAGAATCGCTATTAAACAAAAAAGAATAAACTCATTCATAAAATAATTATTTACCTCAATACTCCCTACAATATACAAAACAAAATCAGATTAACAAATGTTGGAATATAGAGGCACGTAAACACGTAATACATGCGAAGCGGAAATTAGAGTTCACCAACAACGAACAGTTAATTGCATATAGATTACAATAATCATAACGAGAAATCTTACAGTAACTCGAGAGCAGATATCTCAATTATGGTATCCACGTAATCCCCGTTCACGGACTTGCACAGATTTGCCAGCGTTGAATCTGAGACAAAATTTGCTAGGAAAATTCATATTCTAGATTTTATGGAGAGAATTTGAACAACCGTATTATGGATTCCCAAGAGCTCATATATATAGGAGAGGCTTATCTTAAATCTTAAGCTAACCTGATTGGGAAATAAAATCCCTAATCTTTATTTAAATAAATCTCTAAGATTTATTTCCCATATATAAAATCTCTACGGATTTAAATGTCTTATATGAAAATCTCTACGATTTATTTCCATATACATTAAATCCTATAATTATATTCCAAATATAATTATTGGGAATTCTTATTTAATTAAATCCAATTTAATTAAATATTAATAATAATTAATTCCAAATTAATATATTATTAATTACTTCTCCATAAATTAAATATTAAATCCAATTTAACATTTAATCAACCAACTATAATTCGTAAAAAAGAACTATTTGTTGTGTGACCCATAGGCCCTAATATATCAAGTGATTAGTCAAACTAACGGTCTTAATTGAACCCTAGACAATAAATCAGACATTCTCAATATATGAGGTACGTTGCGAGAAACGTGCAACTACCTGTAACTGAAACATGGGCTATTACGATTTCCTCCTTTCATTCGCGAATACTCGATTAAGTCTTGAACATGATGAAATGTCTATTCAAATAACTTAATCATATTATCTCCAATCACTAATTGATCATGTATGTCACACTTAGCCACAAAGTCTAAGTTGACGTGCATCGACCGATGACTTTGATCCAATTATGATGAGAAGATGAGTATTCTCTTTAAATCCACTTTGAGGAATGAATCTTATTCTTGGCTCAACTACCACGCACACGCACTTCGTGATGAACCCAATCCAAGTCGTATCTACACATGGTTAGGATGCAAGCATTGGTCATGCTCAAAGTTCATCATCCCACACATGTCGTGCGTATTGACCTCAAGTCAAAGGAGTATCGCATTGCTCCCACTAACCGAGACACCCGTAGACACATATAGTGGAAATACATCAAACGGTTTCTCGGATGGGTATATCAATACCCTCTAAGGTATTTGTGCATCCATCATGAGATACCTAGTATCTCGTAGTAAGTGAGATCTTACTACACTCTCTAAGAGTATGATGCAGATCGCACACCAATCTCCATTGTATCATCAATATCCCATTCTTGATGATCCTTGATCGGGGCTATTTGAGAATCATGCTTAAGTCATCTGAGTTCTCACTATCTCAATGACAGCAATGACTCATGGGAACACTTGTATGAATAAATGCAAACAATCAAACATAATATTCAAACAAGTGTATTGCCATACATTAATATTAATTGAACTATAATATTAAATCAAATTGAATATCATCTAGTATTATGTCCTTACAATAGATTGTCTCTAGGACACTAACACTAACAACAAATTCATCAAATTAGAATAATAGCTATGAACAAAAAAGAAGAAACTCATCTCCAAAAATTCAAAACTAACTTACTTACCTCAATTCTTCGTGCAATATACTAAACAAAATCCAGATTAACAAATTAATCAAATTAGAAGAATCACTATTAAACAGAAAAGAGTAAACTCATTCATAATTTAAATTACTTACCTCAATACTCTCTATAATATACAAAACAAAATCAGATTAACAAATTCATCAAATTAGAATAATTTATGAACAAAACGAAGAAACTCATCCACAACCAATTCAGAACTCTTACCTCAATACTCCTTACAATATACAATATAAAATCATCAATACTCCCTGCAATTACATAATAATTATACAATTGTAACAAATTAATATTCATAATCAATTCAAACTTAAATTATTTATCTCAATACTCCCTACAATATATGAAATGAAATAAAATTAATAAATTCAGATGACATAAAAGAAGAAACTCATATGAGGCGTGAATATAAGTATCTTTACATATAAATAAAATAAAAGATATGGACGCGATGAGCTAAATTTATAAGGGTGAGACTTGAGAGGCTTAATTTATAAGGATATGGGATATGAATATAAGAATCTTTACAAATAAATCTAATAAAAGATTTAGTTTAATTAGATAGACTTAAAAAAAATTAATTTAAAATACTACTTTTAATGAGAGTGCACGATTTTAAAACGAAACAATGTGATCGAATTGGGTTTTGCGCAAACTGGCGTGGTTTTGCCACATAGGCTGGATCAGATTTACCAATATATAGTATTAAGATATTAAATACATACTTAATAATTTATAATTTTGAATAAGAATATAAAATAAAAATTGTATCTATAATTTAATTAATCAAACTAACTAAATGTTTCAAATATTTAATTTAAAATTAATATATAAATATTATTTCCAATCCTTTGTAATACGCGGTATTACGTGTTAGTTATCTTATGCTCGGTAACATTCTGATTGAAAACCTTTAGAGTCAACATCAACATAAACTACATGATAGCGTAACAGAATACCAATAGTTAATGATGAAATTGATCAGCTTCATACAAAATAAGTAACATCAGCGCATGTTTGTTGTTCGACTATAACACGACCTGAATTTGGGCTCAGCGATCCCAAACCCCATTTGTTTTGGGGCACAAAGTAATTAGTATTTTAAAATTCTATATACGAGCTTACTTTATCAACTATCATCTAACGCCACTTTCATTTTTACATTATTTACCCTTTTAATTTCTCAATATACTCATAAATAATAATATAACAATACAATATCAATCATCTTTTTCATTGTCATAACTCCATAAAACTATAAATTAAATATACATTTAATTAGTAAAATTCCAAAGTTTGAGATCACACCATTCCACTGTAATTCTAAAATAAGCATATTGGTATTTGAGACTTGTTTGTTTTAATTATCATTATAGTTCTTTTCCTCTTAAAACCAACACTACCTTCATATTTTTCAAAAAAGTTTTCTTACAAGCGTATTCCAACTCATCGCATTTAAACTTTTCTCCAAAAATTATAACTTCCCCCAAACCTCTTGTGGGATGGTGGTCCCCCTCTTGTTGGGTTGCGGTTCGATTCATGTGCGATTCTGATTCGGAGTTGCGATTTTCGGGTGGTCCCCCTCTTGTGGTGATTGTGGTTCCGGTCTACAGCGAGATGAAATGATGTTGTCATGTGCCCGGTGGTAGAAGAAATTATTGTAATTGATTATCTTAAGAAACTATTGTAATTGATTGTCTTTAAAAAAAAACATAATCAATTATCTAATTAACTTAGTAAGTGGTTCGCAAATTAGTAAAACTGTTATTTTTTTCTATATCTTCATAATAAAAGTTTGTGACACATTTGTAAATTAAAGCATTAGTTAAATATATATTGACTCTAGGCCTAGGATATGTCTACTATGAAATTGTGTTCACGGAAACTCTCTCTTTTAATTATCATTGTTCGATATACGAAGTGTCATTAATTGTTTAACATATGAAATATATATTATCATTTTGAAAAATATTTGATTCTATATATGTGTTATTCTAACTCAAAATTACTAAATAGTGACACTTTAGATGTTTAACAATGACATGAAAGTACACTAATTAGTGATACTTTGAAAAGAAAATTCACGTTAGCCCGAATTTTATTAAAAAAATTGTGTTAGCTATTTAGATTCAAGGTGTACGTAAGATAAGCTTTTAAAATTGTCATTCTAGCTAGCTAATAGTTAAATCATTAGTGGGTACAATTTTAAAAGCTTCCACTTTACTCTAATGTCTTAAAAACTTATTTTATAATTATATTATTATAAGGATAATTAAGGAGGAGACACCTACATAAAGAATTTAAAAAATTCTCAAAAAATATATTACACCATATGAAAATAAGGTTCAAAATATTTTAAACATAATATAAATCAACATATTATTATTATTTTTAAAGCATAAATCACCATATTATTGGCATGTAATGTAATAGCATATATAATTATTATCAATACAAGAAAAAAAAGAAAAAAAAAAAAGAAAAGAATATTAGTCAGGTAATGTACTTTAGCTAGAGTCTTGTTTTAAAGCCAATAAAAGCATTTTTGTCTTATGATTGTATTTTGGTTTATTCTAATTCTCTCTCCCCTTTGCCACCTCCCTCTTTTCCTCCCTTCTCCATATATATGCCCCCCTCTTTCTCTATATATATAGACCTCTCTGCAATTAAAATATATACATATAGTGTGATATAGTGTTTTTGTGATATGAAGGTATATATGTCTGAAGAATTTGTGAGTGAGAGGTTGTTGTGGCAAGATAAGGAACCATGGGAATTTCCAATTTTTGACCCTCAAGAAAATGGTAACAAGATTTTGATAAAAGGCAGCAGAATTGGGGCGGAAGCCGGAAACCTCTCAAACGATGAGAGAGAAGAAGCGTCGGCACCGGGGAGGAGGAAGAGAAGCGCAACTGGAACTGCAGCATCAGATGACCATATTTGGACTGAAAGGGAGAGGAGAAAGAAGATGAGAAACATGTTTGCTAATCTTCATGCTTTGATCCCCAATATCCATCCAAGGGTAACTTCTAATTTCACATTTATTTATTTTACTTCTAAAAAATAATACAACTTGCCCTAATTCTTTTCTCTCTCTCTTTTAGGGATGGGTGACTGAATTGAGTGAGTTTAAGGAAAACCCTTTTAATTCAAGTCATGTGTTTTTTCTATCAAAATCAAGAATCTAAACTTTTAAAAATTTAGATTTTTTTTTTTAATTTCCCTATGTTGGCAAGTTATAAATGTCACTCAGTCCCTTTTAACTTCAATATTAATTCCTATTATCAGGATTGTATGCAAACATTCTTAACAATGTGCATTTTTTTTTATTTTTTACTAATGATATAATTATTGATTTTTTAGTGAGCTCCTTTACAGTCTACTAAATGTGTTTGTTGATTTCACTTGGTTCGATATCAATAATAATCCATGCCAAAAAAATCTTTTCTAAATCTAAAAAAAAATATGGGATCACAAGAAATTGATATAATAGTTTATTTAATTTACATATACAAAAATTCAACCTTTTATTTTGACAAAATTAGTAGATCCTGTAACAATTATCAATTAATTCCTCAATTTTTGATTCATTTGGATGCAATTAATACAATAGGCAGAAAAATCGACGATTGTTGATGAAGCAATAGACTACATCAGAAAACTTGACATTACTCTTGAGAGCCTTGAGAAGGCAAAGAAGGAAATGCAGGTCAAGGGTGGAGGAAATGTTAATCCTACAACCTGTGATCCAACCACAATGATCACCCAATCACAGCCTTCAAGAGAGGCATTTATGGCTGAGAATGTTTCCACAAGCACACAAGGTGCTGTCACTCTAGCAAGCCCGAACCTCCTATTTTCGGGCCCAACTGTTTTCAAAACATGGACTTCTCCGAATCTTACTCTGAATGTTTGTGGAAAAGATGCACACATCAGTATTTGTTGCCTTAAAAAGCTCGGCTTCTTTACCGCTATTTTCTTCGTGATGGGGAGGTATAAGCTTCAGCTGGTTTCTGCTCAAGTTTCTTCAAATTATGGGACGCGCATGTACATGATTCATGCCCGTGTAAGACCACCACTCTTTTTTTTTTTTTTTAACTTTTAATCCTGATTAATTAATGATATTTGAATATGCATTAATTTCCTTAATTAGATTCACTTAATTTCTTAATTTGGTGTGTGCATCAGATCAATGGAAGTCCGAATCAATTCCCAGAAGCATTTTTTCCAGTGGAAGAAATATTCAAGCAAGCTGCAGCAGAGATTATGTTTTGGCTTAATTCTTAAACGATGCATGTAATATATATGCAAAATCCATCAGAGCATGAATATGCATTATCCTTACATTAGAGTCCACCCCTTTCCCATCTCAATTATCTTTTTTGCGATTTACCAAGCAAGTTTTGGTCTTAATTTAGTCGAATATCTATGGCTGCACACTCATATTGGAACCTCAAGTTTATTCCATCAATCCAGTATAGTATTTATATATTTTATGGTTCAGCTAGAAATTATTTACGGTGTTGACATTCAATGTTTTTTGCTGCATTAATTATGTATTATTTTCATGTATGATTATTTATATTTAACTTCATATGAGACACAAATCTGAATCTTTTGAGAAATTCAAGGATTATAAAGCTGAAGTAGAGAAGCACCTTGGTAAGAGTATTAAGACTCTTCGATCAGATCGAGAATATGAATACCTTAGTCATTAATTTACTGATTATCTGAAGTTACATGGAATCCAATCACAGTGGACTCCTCCCGGAACACCCCAAATGAATAGAGTATACGAGCGGAGAAACCGAAACTTGTTAAACATGTCCATGTCAAAGGGAAATTATATGCCACGTTGGTGCGCCGGCTCATCTGTCTGTACGCTTGAGAGTGGCGCCGCCCACCACCACCATCGAGTATGAACAACTTCATAGCAGCGGCAACGGCGGACGCGGGCGCGATTGTGGTTGTCTCACTCACCTTACAATTTAGGTGGAAGTGTATCCAAGTTTTTTTTTAAAAAACTGAATAGGTGAATGCGTGAGTAACCTAAACTTCTAAGGGCCGCCGAGCCCATATTACATGTAATTGTGTAAATGGCGAAAATGAAAATCAATGGGGTTTCAAGTGAATTGGGCCTAAACGGAGACTGCAGGTGTGAATCTGACCCCAAAAAAAATATATTACCTCCGTCTTGATTTTATTTGATCATTTCACTTTTGGCTCATGTGTTTAGCGAATTAATTATTTATTAGTATATGAAATGATAAAGTAACTTTTAAGGAGGCGTAAAATAGATGAGGGGTAGGACTATCATATCTCACCTTAAAAATCTCTTTATTTCAAATACTAATAAATATCTCGTTTGCTAAAACACGAGTCAAATAGTATTTGGACAATCTAAATCAGGACTGAGGGAGTAAAAATTTACAAAACTACATTCAAGATCTCAAGCAGTGTTCTTGAATTTAAAATTTTCGAAAAGTGCAAGTTGTTTGCAAGGAAAAAGTTCGATTTAATTAACACGTGGTTTCTCAAAAGTGGTGTGTTTGATTGGGTTGAGCTGAATTATATATATATATATATATATATATATATATATATATACTCATCGCCAAGAATTGGTTAATTTTAAGGAGTCTTTTAAACTCTTAAGAAAGCAAGTTTCATTATTGGCGATTTAGTGAAGATCTTGACTTAGCACATTTCAGCAAGATGTGTCTACAGTATCTGGCAAAATCAAATTTTGTTGCTTACGACAGCAGACAAAGAACTATTTTTTAATAGGAATTACTATTCATATTTTTTACTTTTTTGACTTTTGCGGTTTTATTTTTTCCGCACTGTTTATTTTTGTTTTGAAATCAGGGGTTTCATGTCCGGCTCTTTCATCTATAAATAGGTGTGATTTTTCATTTGAGAGATACGCTCGAGTTTAGACTCGTCCCCTCTTTCTCTCTCTAAATCCTTCTCTTGTGTGCAACCTTGTAACCTTGTAATACTATTGTTCATAAACTGGTTTTTGCTTGTGGCTTGTTAAAGGTATATTGTTATTTAAATTCTGTATTTTAAATTTTTATTTCTGATGATTGCCGCCTCAATGGTCGGCTAAATTACTTGTATTGAATCATGATCTGACTTAACTATACTCTACTATCATGTGCATTTGGAATTATATTTCTATATTGATCTGTAATTTGATATATCAAAGGTAGAGTTGGTTTAACCGGTATGTTTGAGCTTTTCAGTGATATTCATGAGTTAACCATGTGGGCTATCCCTTTTTGCCGTTTTGCCGATGAATAGGCGCAGGTGTTTTTGGGTGTAAAAGCTTTTTTCAGGTTAACTCATGGACTATGGAATTTCTCATTAATTTCCTATCCGTGTTTGTAAAAGATCCACAGGATACTATATATATATATATATATATATATATATATATAATATGTTCCCTCTGTCCATTAAAAGTATATTCACTTTTATTTTTAATCTGTTCATTAAAAATATGTTCATTTTTTTTATGGACTCACTCAGTTTATCTCCACCCTCTAATCATCACTTAATTACATATATTGATATTGTATTTCACCCACAAAATTTATTTTATTCATAAATGAATCCTACAATACCCTTTACTTTATGTTTATCTACCTTTTCTTAAAATATGTGCCCAAAGAATTAAGCATCATCTTTTCAGAAGGAGGGAGTACTATACAGTATGGCCTCGTTTGGTCTAATAGATGAGATAGATAGGAATGATGGGATTTGTGATGGATTGCACTGTTGGGATTTATGTTTTGATTAAAAATCACTACTACACATTTGAGCTTTGAGAGATCCACTTGGATGATTTTTTTTTTCGAATAGCTCTCCAAGTGGTCCCTTGGAGAGCGGTTATATTAAAAAAAAAAAAAGCGGTTCAAAATCATTTGTCAAGATCAAAAGCTTAGACAATGATTCATATAATTTCTCCAAGTGAATATATTTTTATTTTTTTGTAAAGCTTGTAATACGTACGTATCATGTCTCAATCCACAATAACCTTCAAACTTTTATTTTCAATTAATTGATAAAAATATGAAGCATATGTCTAAGCAACATGATATTTTTATTTTGGAACAAAAGTATACTTTATATATATATATATATATATATATATATATATATATGATAAAGTTCATGATTTTGTTTTATTTTTTATTTTTGTAAAAAATTTTTTAGGTACAGTTCAAATATTTTATTCTTTAAATTCTCGTGTTATTTCTTTTTAATATTCATCTTATATAATGAGATTAACACAAACTCTTACGTAAAACTTGTTCATAATATTAAATTCATATTATTACACTTACGAACTTGTATCACTATTAATTCTTATAAATTAATACCTATAATATTTAATATTCTTATAAATTAATTCAATTTTGTATAAGTATTACTTATTTAGATAGAAAAGTACTATTACTTGTTTAAATAGAAAAGTATTACTTGTTTAAATAGAAAATTATTACTTGTTTAGATATAGAAAGGTATAACTTGTTTAAAGAAAAGTATTACTTGTTTAGATGAAAAAGTATTACTTGTTTAAAGAAAAATATTACTTATTTAGATAGAAAAGTATTGCTTGTTTAAATAGAAAAGTATTACTTGTTTAGATAGAAAAGTATTACTTGTTTAAATAGAAAAATATTACTTGTTTAGATAGAAAGGTATAACTTGTTTAAAGAAAAGTATTACTTTGTTTAGATGAAAAAGTATTACTTGTTTAAAGAAAAATATTATTTATTTTGATAGAAAAGTATTACTTGTTTAGAAGGAAAAGTATTACAAGTTTAAAAGAAATGTAGTTAAAAAAAGTACAAGTAAAAAATATAATTTTAATTTAATTTAAATTTAAATTTATGTAAAAAAATTATTATATAAAAATGTGATTGAATTAATAAATAAGATAATTGAAATAAAGAATTTTAAAAAAATTGTAAAAAAAAACGATTTTTTAACGTGATAGAATTAATTTCATTAAGAAAAAAAAGTTAAAGTATGGTCGAGGCGGAATTGATCCCCATCGGCGCCTAAGGTCCCATGTTGGGACCCCATGGGAGGGGAAAGTAATTGCCTCAATTAATTGGGAGGCTTGGTGGGCTTATATATGATATTTGTGGGTCGGGTTAGACAAATGTTTTTTTAACCGCTTTTATGTTGCATCTTCAATGCCGTTCATAATCGCTGTCTAAGATATATTTTGGACAACGGTTAAAAACCATTGTCTAAACTCCATTTTTTTGCCGGACAATTATTCTTGGAGGTTAAAAAACATTGTTGTCTAAACTCCACTTTTTGCGGACAATCATTTATTCTTGAGAAATTGTTATAACCGCTTCTTCGGTTATTTTTAATGATTTTCAAACTCAAATCTATATTAGTGAATTGATGTGTTTGGTTTGACGGATAAAATTTTAAATTACGGTTGAAATATATTATTTTTGGTGTTTGGTTTGAATGATAAACCCTACAATTATGTAATATAACTAAAATGCCCTTGGTAATCAATTTATTTTTAAAAAGCCATTCTCCTTCATCCTATTCAGGAAGAATTCATCGACAGGCAACGCACATATACATCCCCAATCTTGTGATCAGCGAAAACTCACCAAAGTGCGAGAATTTATACAAAGGAACCAAGCCAAATCGTCACAGCCCATCAATATCATCATCAATCAAGAAAAAATCGGCGAATCAAAGTATGTCTTTCAAATCTTTATGAATCGAAATGTGTTATTTTTACATATAATTCCTGGTTTAGTGTGCCTGAATAGGAGTAAATTTTGCATCTTTCAGAGAGGAATTCCCCTGTTTTTAGTGTTTACACTTTGTTACATTTCTGCAACTCACAGAACTTTATCATCAAGAATCTCGTATTTTGGCAATGAAACAAAAGGCTTATTTCAGACAAAGTTTAGGAGCTTATCCTCCGTTCCAACTACACAACTATTTTCCAAAAACAACCTGTTAAAATCTGAAAGGCATGTTATAAAAACAACGAGCAAGAGCACGCACACCGCAACCTGAAAAAGTAAGTTAAACGTTGGTGAGAGTCGGAAATTGATTGTAGATTCACGGCGGTAAATGTGGGATTAACGGTGGAAGGTACCTTCGGAGCGCAGCTTGGAGAAGAAGCTTCGCGATGTAGAATGATGAACAGTCGAATGTAGCTATTTTATATGATGCAACATAAGCAGTGACCTACTGGGCCGATGGAAGTATTGGCCCAATTGTTAATGGCAATTTGGTAATTTATATTAAAGTTTGAAGGGCATTTGTGACATTACTAGTGTTACCCAATTTGACAGATTTTCGTTGATAAATAATCTGAGCCCATGGAGGTGGTTTAATTATCCAGTGGTTGTGGGTTAAAAATGGAAAATTGACCCGGACCCAATAATTCAACCAGGCTTTAATAATAGATATAAAATAACTTAAAAAGGTCCACTATATTATCTATCTCACCTTATCTAATAAACAAAACACACCCTATATATATAAAATATTAATTCTGTACTGGATAATTTAAAGTTTATAGGATAAAATTTGGTTTATTTAAATATGACAAAAACTTGTGTGAATTGGAAATAATAGTGAACTCTATCTTTTTAATATCACTTTTACCACAAAAATTATCACTATTATGCGTAAAAACTATCATTGTTTGCAATACAAAATATTTTTAAATAGTCATATTTTTTGTGCAAAATAATTATAGAGTTCATGTGTAGACCTTGTTCACATAAACATTAACTTTTTAAATATTAAATGATTGTTCCTTACTTATAAAATCCTAAATTTTTAAAATTTTAGAATGAAATAAAATACCTTCTCGTAACTTATAACAAAAATTTATACAGTAGCATATAAGCTCTTAACTAATTATAATTATGCACCATACCTTTCAAAAAAAATTATAATTATGCACCATAGGCGCGTAGGATGTAAAAATTGGCAGAACTAGATTATTAATGAAACAAAGTAGTCTTCGAATTGGCAGAACTAGATTATTAATGAAAAAAAGTAGTCTTTAGTGAACTTTTACTCACCATATAAAATTAATATTATTATAAATTACTATAATATTATAACGGTCACTACAAAAAAACGTTGTTTTCACGAGGGATACGCAACCCTCGGTACATACCGAAAGTTTTAACGAGGGTCACAGTAGCCGAGGGTTTAGACGAGGAAAAACGGCGGCAAATCGCGTTTCCGAGGGCGAGCCCCCTCGCCAAATTACTGCCGACAAACTCACGAGGGCTCAATTTCCCTCGCAAAAGTCAATCGCCACTTCACGAGGGTCTTATCCTCAAGCAAATTGAATCGAATTTAACGAGGGCGGCCCCCTCGCTAACTTTTGTCGACAATTCACGAGGGACACCAGCCCTCGGCAAATTCGGCGTGTGTGCATATATATACTGGTGTGTGTTGTGTGTGTGTTTTGTGATGTGTGTGTATATATATATGTATACTATATATGCGAATTTGATCATATGCCCGCAGGTGGGCACAAATTTATATGTCCACCGCTTATGTGGCGCGCCACATATGCAAGGTCCCCACCATCATTTAATTAGTTTCTTTAATTAATTCAATCTTCTCATTTATATATATTTTGTTGGTCCCGATTTGAGTCGAAAAACCCATTTGCGAGTGCGGAATAAAACATGTCATGTAATGCATATAAAACAGGGGTGAGGGTAGAGTGATTCCAATTTTTGCGTTTTAAGAACGATGTGTGTTTTTCTTATAATCGAATGCATATGGCAAGTAAGAACATAAAGCAGTAAAGAACACACAATTTTATAGTGGTTCGGACAACTCGTCCTACATCCACTCTTCCCTTATCACAAGGGGCACCAACTAAACCAACTTAACCGACTGGACTTAGTTTAACGTGTTAGTCCAACACCCAACAGATGTTTACCGAGTTCACACTCAAACGGAAATTATCTCCCTCACGGGATTGCCTACCCTCCCTTTCGGGATTGCTAGATGTTTACCGAGTTCACACTCACCTACAAACTTAACCTATCAAACTGATTTGAGTAAGGTTTGTTTGGTTTCCAACTAGGTTGAGATTTTCCCTTACATTTGTTTAGCCTCAATGCTAAGGATTGGAAAATCTCTCTAAGCTTAGGATATTACATTTGTGCTTAGATCTAGGGTAGAACACTCTTGAATATATGCGTGTATTTCTTGCTCTGTGTTCTATGTGTTGGGGAATAAGTTGTACAGATCTATTCGGGGTGAATATTTAAATACAAATTTAATTCTTATAATTATTACTAGCATGAATTAATCCTATATTAATTCAAATAATAATTGCAACAACATATCATGCATATAAAAAGCCACGTAAAACCTACGCATGCGGAATCTACGGGTTTACGTGAACGTACCTCTCGGGATGGCAGTGGCTATGGTCGGACGGACTAACCAAAAGGACTTCCCAAGTATTCCCTTAGCCCTTGCTCGACAATCCGGTGGAAGGATACTCGCAAACAATTAACAAAAGGAAAAAATAAACTTTGTTGCACCATTTATGTGGATTTGCTAATATTTCCAGCACATGGAATTATATTTGGGAATGAACTAATCATCCCCTATTTATAAGAGGGAGGGTGGACGAAAACTTTGTAATATTCCAATGTGGGATAAGACTTTTCTTGGTTACCAAGAAATCTTGAATATATCCCATATATTCTCTTTCCCATAATTAAAATATTCCACAAAATATAGTGTGCAAGAATCCAAGATTTGGATCTTCTTGAATTTATGAGATATTCTTGTATTTCAAGAAATACATATCTTCCATAATATCTTTTCAAGAAAATCAAGAAAATCTTTCTTGCCCTCTATTTTCCAAAATTTCGAAAATCTCACTATGAATAACCAAGTGGGAGATTTCTTGAATTTAATGAGATAATCTTGTATTCCAAGAATACATATCTTCATTCCATAACAAAATTCAAAGAAAATCTTTCTCCCTCTTTTATCCATAATTTTCGAAAATTAAGAGGAAATATAAGCAACAATATTTATTTTATTTTAATCACCTTTTCAGTTATCGGACTATATGTTGGGCTACTCAGGGGGCCTTTAGGAGAATTAAGATTGGACCTTCTAATGGATCTTGAATATCTAATATTGAGCCACAATATAATTCAAGCCCATAAATATTAATTAATCCCACTACATAATTAATATTGCACCATCCATCTTAACCCATATTAATTAATATGGCTCCGGTCATTATTTCGTGTTTAAGATTATCTAGCCCATTAATTAATTCATGCCCTTTGAAATAGCTTTCCGTTAATTAATATCTTTTGTTCTTGGTCGAGGAACGGTTCAACATTATTATCCATAAGGAAACTAATTCCACTTGCAAGATTTGGTATGATAAAACTTATGAACTCCCCAGGGGGCAAATCAAGCAAGCTTACTTGCACACGATTCTTCAGATTAAATCTTAGCAATCACATGTGACCAATAATATTGCCCAAGATAAAAAGTATTGAATCTCTCTCGATTCGCTACCCATGATAAGTCAAAGCAATAGTTACCAATCCCACGTGATCCTATTTAAGGGGCGAAGGTTAAGAAACAACGAACCATCGAGGTCTAATTCTTCCTTGTTGGATTCAAGAATTTATCCTCATGTAGGTCCTATTCAAAGATGCATCGGTCATGCACTAGTGTAATCTCTTGGTCAAGACAAACCAATCTCGAGCCTTACACCTCAACCTTTCGCGATGGTTGTTCATTTCCATCTAGGTCGTGAATCGCGTACTTATAGTTACGCGGATCAATTAATTTAATCTTTTGTGATCGGGTATCACTAAATTAACTACTGATGTAACACGCATTTAATTATTGAACAGTTATCAAAGAAAATATATGTAACATTCAATCATATTTAAAGCATCGATGATAAACAATTTATTTCAATAAATAAGTCCGAAATTGGGTTTTTGATTATACAAAGTAAAAAGCATACTTTTCAAGATAATCCCAACAAATCGCGTGTAGTCCGTGACATCTAATGTCACCTACATGAACCTAATAATTTCTCCCACTTATACTCAAAGCAGATTGGCAATGGTCTTGACACTCATTCCTTCCACATGTCTCTCGAATGTATTCAGAGGCAGACTCTTTTGTGAATGGATCTCGCTAGGTTGTCCTCGAGACGCTATCTTTGCCACATCTATATCTCATCTCTTAACGATATCTCGTATAAGATGGTATTTCCTTTCAATGTGTTTCTTTGGCTTTGTGGGCTCTTGGTTCCTTTGAATTTGCAGCCCCTTTCGGCAAGATTGTCACAATAAACAAAGTGATTCTTTGGGCAAATTCAAACCACATCTAAGTCCACTAGGAAGTTCTTGAGCCAAAACCGCTTTTCATTTGCCTCATAGCGCCTACATATTCGCTTCCATGGTAGAATCTGCGATGCATTTCGCTTGACGCTTCTCCATGTCCTGCGCTTCCTCCCCATGCAAAACACACTCTGAGGTAGATTTTCCTGAGTCTATGTCTAATTGGAAAACCGAGTCAGGTGTAGCCAATGGAGATTGGACTATCGATCGATAAACCAACATTCTATCCCGAAGTTCTTTTAGGATACTTCGTAATGTTTTTAATCGCCATTCAATGCTTTTCCCGGGTTACTTTTGATATCTTGCCACCATGTCTACTTGCAAAGCGGATATCGGGTCTCAGACACAACATTGCATACATAAGGCTTCCGAGCGGTAGAAGCATAAGGAATGCATTTCATGTCATCTATCTCTTTTGCATCTTAGGGGGCATTTTTTGGATAGATGGATTCCATGTCCGAAAGGTACGAAGCCTTTCTTGGAATCTTGCATGTCAATCGTTTCAAGAAGAAGTGTCTATGTATGAAGCTTGCGATAAGCCTATCATCCTTTTATTGCGATCTCGAGTGATCTTGATCCCAAAGATGTGTCTGGTTTTCCCTAAGTCTTTCATATCAAACTGTTTTTGAAAGCCATGCCCTTACGTCGATAACACCTTTACATTGTTCGATGATCGATCGAATGTCATCTACGATTAGTACTAAGAATACCAATGCGATTCCGACCGTTTTTTTATACACACAACTTTCAAACTCATTTTGATCGAACCCATAAGACTTTATAACATGATCAAAACATTGGTTCCAAGCTCGGATGTCTATTTGAGTCCGTAAATGGACTTCATGAGCTTACAAACTAGGTGTTCTTGGCCTTTTTCAATGAAGTCTTGGGGTTGTTGCATATAGATCTCTTCATCAAGACTTTTCGTTAAGGAAAATTTGTCTTGACATCCATTTGCGATTTCAAAGTCGAGATGCCAAAAGAATCGACAAGAGAATACGGATAGACTTAAGCATGGCTACGGGAAAAAAAAAGTTTTCTCATAATCGATCCTTCTTTTCGAGTATAACCTTTTCGCCACTAGTCTTGCTTTGAAGGTTTCCACCCTCCCGTCCGGTCCTCTTTTTTTTTCTCTTATATACCCACTTGCATCCAATGGGTTTGACCCCATTAAGTGGTTCGACTAGCTCCCACACTGTTATGAAACATAGAACCCATTTCGCTTTCATTATTGTTTGCCAAGAATCAGATCCTTGTCTTGGAGTGCCTCGTCATATGTCCATGGGTCCGATTCGTCTTGTCCGAGAATCAAGTCCGAGGACTCTCCTATTCCCATGAATCTCTCGGGTTATCTTACAACCCTCCCACTCTGACGAGGTTCGGCCAGAAAAGTGTGTCATTTGGTATATCATCTAAGACACAGTTGGCATTGAGGTTTGCCCTCTTAGCTCATTTAAGGTAATCTCACTTACGGGTTTTCTTTAAAGTGAGTGCTTATGACCACCTTTTGATCTTGGGACCATAGAACATACACCCTTTTTGTTCCTCGGGTATCCTACAAACAACCTTAATTACGATCGAGATCCAATTTACGGCTTCCTTGTCCAACACGAGGGCGGACACCCCCAAATTCTCATGTGTCTCATACTAGGCTTTGCTTGGGTTCACAATTCTTTGGGAGTTTTGGGAACCGATTTGGATGGCACCAAGTTGAATGTAAGGTGATGTTTCAAGGCATGACCCGTAAGCGACTTGGGAAGATCCCGATAACTCATCATAGATCTAACCATTTCCAAAAGAGTTTTGTTTTTTCATTTCTGCGCAACCCCGCTTTTGTTGAGGGTTTAAGATGCAAAGATGGTGGGATGCAATCCCTTCATCGATAAGTAGTTAGAAAACTCATCATTTGAGGTATTCGCCTCCACGATCGATCGTAGAGACTTGATACATTTTTCCCTATGATTCTCTGCTGAGCCTTAAATTCTTTGAATTTCTCAAAGGTCTCGATTTATGCTTCATAAGGAAAATATAACCGTACCTTGAGTAATCATCAATAAAAGTGACAAAATACTCATAACCTCCTCTTGCTTTGGTTGACATTGGACCACATACATCTGTGTGAACGATCTCTAACACTTCTTTAGCTTTATTCCCTTGGCTCCAAATGCCCCTCTTGGTCATTTTACCCTCCAAACATGATTCGCGAGGTTGGAATTGGTTCAACTTGGAGAAGCTCGGTGAACCGTCTTTCACCAACCTTTGGATCCTCTTTGAATTTATATGACCCAATCTTAGATGCCAAAGAAGTGTCTCGTTCACGTCGATGAACGTTTTCTTTTTCGGAAGCAGTTGATGTGTTATAGGATGCATTTCTTGAGTGGTGTGTGCGATTAATTGTATAGAGATTATTCGACAACGTTCCATGACGAGATAAATTTATCAAAAAGAGAAATGGTAACAACTTTATTAAAAGTGGCGAATATCCATCATAAAAAGGGTTTAGAAACCGAAATCAAATTCTTTCTAAAATTCGAACGTAAAGAACATCTCTTAAAATTAAAACTTTGCCTTCAAAAGACATGTGCACTTATCCCATCGCTTCACCGCCACTCAGAAGATCGCCGGTGTGATGAGGACCTCACTCCCACTAAGTTTTCGGGTCCACTTGAACCCTCAGAATGTGAAATAAACATGATCGGTGGATCCAGTATCCACCACCCATAAATGGGAGGCATACTGTGACTAAACAAGTTTCAACAACTAGTGCGAAGAATTACCTTTCTTTCCATTCCTTTTGGGTCCGGAACAGTGACCTCCAATGTTTTTTTTTCACCACAGGTTGAAGCACTTCCCCTTATTTGGCTTGTTCACTCCACCACCCTTCTTCACCTTTTTCTTTGTCATTGGCAATACTTGAGTTCACTTGCTTGTGGCCTTTGTCCCTTTTCTTGTTCTTACCACCCCTTGTCCTAGAAGAAGAAGAAGGTCCATTTGCCACCAAGGCTTGGCTCTTTTGCCCCAATATCGCCTCCACCGAGACTAAAGCTTGCAACAGATCAGGCATCGAGAACTTCTGATTATTCATCTGGTAGTTCAGCCTGAATTGTTCAAAACTTTTCGGCAGAGAGTGGAGCATCTAAAATCGATTTGGTTCTCGATATCGTATTCGCCACGTCAAGTACCTCAAGTTTGTTAAGGTGAGCCATCATCTGGAGAACGTGCTCCCTTACGGGCGTTCCATCTACCATTTTCATAGAGAGCAAGTCCCTCATGGTGATCTGACGAGCCACACGGTTCTGATGTTGAAACATCGCTTTAAGACTAGTCATGATGTCTGCAACGGTCTCAACGTTCTGGTGTTGGTGTTGCAACACATCTGACATAGAAGCCAAGATGGTACACTTTGCCATTTCGTTAGATCGCTCCCAGTCAGCATACTTTTTCTTAACCGTTTTAGTGGACTCATCTTTTGGCTTTTCCGGTTTAGGTGTGGTGAGAACCCGTTATGGCTTTGTGCAAATGAGGACAATAAGTAAGTTTATTTATTCCATCAACAAAATTTTCTCCAAAGTGAGAAAATTGTCTTTTAAGTATATTGAATAGTGGATTAAAAGGTTGCGACATGATGGTGAAATAAACAATAATATGCATAAACACAAATATATCACAAGGTTTGATCACATGCATCATATTAAAATCTCAAAAAAAATATGAACATGCATCACCCAACATTCAAAAAACAGTTTAAATAAGACACGTGGGGTGGGTCATTATTTAAACACATTTTTGAGTTACAAACAAAAACGATTTATAAACCTTTAATATCCAGATTAATAGTTGGCTCCCCTTGACCAATATAAAATTGACGGGGACTTGGGAAGTATATGCATATCAACTTTATACCTAAGTAATAACCATGATTAAATATGAGGATTATTGAGCGAGCCTCTTGGGGAGGGTCATCGCCGCCACTTGTAATAACTCACAATCATCCACTTGGAATTCATTCATGTGAAAGCTATCTTTTTTGACCGTCCCCTCGGGAGGAATTTCTCCAAAAGAATTCACAAATAAATAAATCATGGAGGTCAAAATTAATTCAATTTTATTATCCAGGAATAAAATTGTCAATTAATTATTTAAACATACTTAGTAATTTTGAAGGTGAGATTTTTTTTTCATTGGGCAACTCTCATGCAAAACACATTTAAACAAATTAAATAAAGCATAAGATAACACAAAATAAATCAAGCAAAAGCGGAAAAATAAACATATTGGGCACAAATTATCCATTATTGTCATGTTTTGATTTTTCTTGGCTTGATCTTGAAAAAGCTCTGTCTTGAATTTCTCCCATTTCGATCGTCTCAAAAAAATACTCGTCTCAAGCTTCCCACGTAAATGCTTCGCGGCCAGGGATGCACGCCCCCACATCCGCCGGCCCTTGCGAGGATTGCCTTTCCGGCACCTCTCGAGATGTGCCCCTGCGCCTCAGCGGCTTCCTCGGCGAGCGTGCAGCGTAAATCAGCATCTAGCGTCTTGGCCTTCGCTAGCCTGCCTCGCCCATGAACCTCGTGCCTGGCGCCGCGTCTCCGTGTATCCGTCAGCGCATCCCTCCGTCCTTTGGCCGCTCTGCGCGGTGCAGCGTCTGCGGCGTCTTCTTGCCTTCGCGTCTGCGGATCATTCATGGCGCTTCTACCGGCCTCGCCGGTGCCGTCGCGTGCCCTACAGCGTGTCCGCGTCATCGCGCAGTGCCTCCTTGGCACGCGTACAAGGACGAGACGCCGCCTATGCCCGATTTCGATTTTGTCCTTTAATTATTCATCTCCGTCCTCGTTTTCGATGGGGTTACAATTTATTTACAAAAATAAATAAACCTAGATCTAGACTAGTCTATTACATTGATCAAATCAAACAAATCCTAATCTACTCGTGGATTTTCTCACGAGGCAAAATGAATCCGAACTAATCGAATTAAAAACCATAATTTATATGCATGCATAAATAAACACATTAAATTCCATGACAATTGGACCGCAAAAAATGCTCTCTAGCAATTCTACTATCAATTTCAAATTTAATGTCAAAGAATTAAATTACAATTTAAAAAAATTGAGAGCAAAACTGGTGGCTCGATGCGCTTGTTGGGGAATAATTTGCACGATCTATTCAGGGGTGAATATTTAAATACAAATTTAATTCTTATAATTATTACTAGCATTAATTAATCCTATATTAATTCAAATAATAATTCAACAACATATCATGCATATAATTAAATCACGTAAATCCTACGCATGCAGAATTCTACGAGTTTACGTGAACGTACCTCTTGGTATGGCAGTGATCTGGCTGATTAGACTAACTAAAAGAACTTACCAAGTATTCCCTTAGCCCTTGTTCGACTATCCGGTGGAAGGACACTTGTGAACAATTAACAAAAGGAAAATAAATTATGTTGCACCACCTTTGTGGATTTACTAATTTTTCCAGCACATGGAATTGTACTTGGGAATGAAAGAATCATCCCTATTTATAGAGTAGAAGTGGTCGAATTTTTTAGGGCAAAAATAATGTGGGAAAATCTTTTCTTGATCTCCAAGAAATCTTGAATATATCTCCTATATTCTTTTTTCCATAATTATAATATTCCACAAAATCCCACCTACTCTATTTTTCTGGATAATTTTGAAAATAATGAGGCAAGATTCCAGGATTTGGATCTTCTTGAATTTATGAGATATTCTTGTATTTCAAGAAATACATATCTTCCATAATATTTTTTCAAGAAAATCAAGAAAATCTTTCTCGCCCTTTATCTTTCAAAATTTCGAAAATCCTCTTATGAATAACCAAGTGGGAGATTTCTTGAATTTAATGAGATAATCTTGTATTCCAAGAATACATATCTTCATTCCATAACAAAATTCAAAGAAAATCTTTCTCCCCTCTTATCCATAATTTTCTAAAATAATAGGAAAATTAAGCAACAATATTTATTTTATTTTAATCACCTTTTTTCAGTTATTGGACTATATGTAGGGCTACTTAGGGGGCCTTTAGGAGAATTAAGATTGGACCTTCTAATGGACTTTGAATATCTAATATTGAGCCACAATATTATTCAAGCCCATAAATATTAATTAATCCCACTACATAATTAATATTGCACTATCCATCTTAACTCATATTACAGTCAATATGGCTCCCGGTTATTATTTCCAGTGTTTAAGATTATCTAGCCCATTAATTAATTCAAGCCACTGAAATAGCTTTCCATTAATTAATATCTTTTGTCCTTGGTCAAGGAACGGTTCAACATTATTATCCATATCGAAACTAATTCCACTTGCAAGATTTGGTATGATAAAGCTTATGAACCTCCCCAGGGGCAAATCAAACAAGCGTGCTTGCACACACGATTCTTCAGATTAAATCTTAGCAATCACATGTGACCAATAATATTGCCCAAGATAAAAAGTATTGAATCTCGTTGATTCTCTACCCATGATAAGTCAAAGCAATAGTTACCAATCACACGTGATCCTATTTAAGGAACGAAGATTAAGAAATAACGAACCACTGAGGTCTAATTCTTCCTTATTCAGTTCTGAAGAATTTATCCTCCTGTAGGACCTATTTAGTGCATCAGTCATGCACTAGTGTAATCTCTTGGTCAAGACAAGCCAATCTAAGCCTTACACTTCAACCTTTCACGATGGGTTGTTCATTTCCATCTAGGTCGTGAATGGCGTACTTTTAGTTACAAGGGATTCGTTAATTTAATCTTTCGTGATCCGGTATCACTAAATTAACTACAATGTAACATGTACGACTTATTGAGCAGATTATGCAAAGAAATATATGTAACATTCGATAATATTTAAAGCATCATTGATAAACAATTTATTTCATAAATAAGTTCGAAATTAGGTTTTGATTATACAAAGTAAAAAGCATACTTTCCAGTATAATCCCAACACTATGGTGGAAATGCTGGATGATTTGTCTTTGAAGCTCAATGGTGTTTTTCACGATTTCACGCATACGAATAATGAAGGAAGAACTTGTATTTATAGTGTGGATTTGAATGTTACCGTTGGATGGAGTTACATTCAAATCCATACTACTGTAGCTTTTTTAAACTTTTTCGAGCTTGTTGTCTTTCTCTCATTGGTCCACGTCAAATTTGAATCTACTTGGCTATATTCTTGATATCTTCTGAGTCTTTAGGGTTCTCTGAGTCTTGAGGCCCGAGTCTCGAGGATTCTTGATCAAGCTGGACTTCTCTTGGCCGGACCTTATCGATCAAGTATCTTGACACTTTCGAGGGCTAGCGAGTTCGACTCTTCGACGGACAATCGACCCTCAGTGCCCTTAGCACTTTCAGCCTAGCCGATTATCGGCGTTACGATTCTCGATGAATATGACGATGACTTCTCTTACGATTTCTTCTCGCCCTGTCTGGTATCTTGATTTACGGTTTTCGATATCTGGTTTCTTCTACTTTGATCGATTTTCGCATGATCGGATCGATATAATCGGTCGACATATCCGGTTTATCGCGTCGATTAGTACATGGCTTATCGATCTCGATCCGTCGATCTCGATCACGTCGATCTCGTCGATCTCATCTGCTCCTTTTACGTCTGCAACCTCCTCTTACGATAAGGTCATCGGTAATCCCGATCTTATGATCGGTGGCTTAGCTTTTTCTTTTCTTATGATTTTGCTCATTTCATGATTAACTCAAAACTCATCTTATTATCATCGATCTCGATCGGTCCTCGCTCAGAACCTCGTCGATCTCGATCATCTACGCCCCGATTTTGTGAGTTCCCCTCAACTTGTTCTTTTGTTCCCCTTAACTTGTTATCTCGTAGATTAACTTCAAAAACACAAGTTGATAATGTTTTGGCATAATTCATCAAAACTAAAATATCCCAACATATTTCATACTTTACCCAATTTCATTAATTATATTAAAAAAAATTTACCCGACCAAAACCTGAACCCGGCCCGAGTGGTTCATGGTTCACCGGCCCGAATGGTTCATGGTTTAGGGTTCATAGTTTAGGGTTTATGTTTATATATATAATTAAATTTTTTTTATGCTTGACGGACTAACTCGAACTAAACCCGAACCCGACCCGACTGGTTCGTGGTTAACCCGGCCCAAATGGTTCATGGTTTAGGGTTCATAGTTTAGGGTTCAGGTTTATATAATTAATGAGAAGATTGAATTAATTAAAAAAATTAATTAAATGATGTGGGACCTTGCATATGTGGCGCTCCACATAAGCGGTGGACATATAAGTTTGTGCCCACCTGCGGGCATATGATCAAATCCGACTATATATGTATTAACTATTATTATTATCAAGTGTGTGATGTGTGAGTTATTATTATTATTATTATTATTATTATTATTATTATTATTATTATTATAATAATAAATTAATATAGTGAAATAGAATATAAAAGTTATTATTTTGCAATTTTATTGAAAATATTTTAGTAAAAATTATCATATAAGTAATATATATGTACACATGTTAGTAAATAGTGAAAAAGAATATAAAAGTGATTATTTGACAATTTTATTGAAAAAAATTTAATAAAAACGATCAATATAAGTGTATATATGTACACATGTTAATAAATAGTGTAAAAGAACATAAAATAATTATTTGACAATTTTATTGAAAATATTTTAATAAAAATGATCAATATAAGTGTATATATGTACACATGTTAGTCAATAGAGAAAAATAATAAAAAAGTGATTATTTTAAAATTTTATTGAAAATATTTTAATAAAAATGAGTGTACATTTATTGGACACGTGTTAGTAAATAGTGAAAAAGAAAATAAAAATAATTAATATATGTATATGTATAAATGTACTCATAATAATAAATAGTGCAAAAGAATATAAATTATTTATTTCACAATTTTATTATAAACATTTTAATTAAATATATAAATGTACTCATATATAACAAACACTTGTATTATAAATATTAAAAAATAACAAATAATATATGATATACCACTACAAAAAAACACTGATTTAACGAGGGGAATTAAAGAGGGGCAGAAAACTCTCGTTAATTAGCGAGGGTTTTAACGAGGGTACAAATCATATCTCACCTTAAAAATCTCTTTATAATTTTAAATATTAATAAACAACTCGCTCGCTAAAACACAAATCAAATAGTAGATGGACAATCTAAATCAAGACGGAGGTACTAATATATAGATTGTCTTTAAAAAAAACATGAAATATGATTTGGGACCATATAATTTCAAAACCTATACTTAGGGACATTATACATATTTCTTCTCGCAGAAATCGTATGAAATATAAAAATCATTTAATTCAACAAAAAGAACGTACATTTTTTGCCAACTGAATTATTATTTATACATAAAATAATAATTAAATCAAAACAAGATATAATTTACAAATGAAAACAAGATGAGTTGGTATGGTGTGAAACTTGTTCACCGTGAAACTAATTTTTTTTTATAGGCATACATATTCTTTAATAATATAAGTCACAGCCTTCAATTATCACTACGATATCATCTGCTATAATATAAGTCATACCCTTCACTTTTATAAATAACACTCTTGATAATTGCATGTTTAGTATTATTTAACTTAATTTCTAGCTAATAGGTGTACATTAATATTATTTAGCTTAATGTTGGGGTTATACGTGAAAGTATACTTTTACTTTGTATAACCTATGTAATAAACACTTATTTACTGAAATAAATTGTTTATCATTGTTGCTTTAAATATGATTGAATGTTATATATATATATATTGCAAACTGTTCGTAGCACGCGTTACATTGTAGTTAACGTGGTGATACCAGATCACAGAAGATCACGTTAACAGTTCCTTGTAAACGAGTGCGTGTTTCACAACTTAGATAGATCCGAACAATCTATTGGTAGAAGTTGATGTGTAAGGCTCAGATTGACTTATCTTGACCAAGAGATTACACTAGTGCATTCGATGCGCTGAAGCGGACCTACAGAGAGGATAAACTCATTCGCACTGACTTAAGGGATGAAGAGTTAGACCTCAGTGGTTGTTGATTTCTTAATCTCTGTCACTTAATAAGGACTGTGTGCGATTAGTAGCTATTGCTTTGACTTATAAATGGGAAGATAATCATTGTGACTTCGATACCCTATATCTTGGGCAATAATATTAGTTGCACGACAGTTGCTAAATTAATACAGAGAATCATGTGCTTGCAAAAGTCTTGCTTGATTGGTCCCCTTGGTGGGCCCGGAACCTTTATCATACCAAATCTTGCAAGTGGAATTAATTTTCCGGTATGGATAATAAAGTTGGGATGTCCTTACTCCAAGGATAAATATATTAATTAATATAAAGCTTTTCAGTGACTTAATTAATTAATGGACTAAATAATCTTAAACACGGGAAATAATGACCGGGAGCCATATTACCGTAATATGGGTTAAGATTGGATAGTGCAATATTAATTATATAGTGGTATTAATTAATATTAATGGGCTATTGTGGCTCAATATTGGAATTCAGAAGTCCATTGGAAGGTCCATCTTAATTCTCCTAAAGGTCCCTCAAGTAGCCCAATTAAAGTCCAATAAATAAAAGGTGCTTAAAAATAAAATAAATTTATTGTTGCAATATTTTCTCAATTTTCGAAAATAATTAAAGAAAAGAGGGAGAAGATTTTTCTTGAAAAGATTTTATGGAAATGAGATAATGTATTCTTGGAATACAAGATTATCCTATAAATTCAAGAAAACTCCCACTTGATTTCTTTAATAGGGAAATTTTCGAAAACAATAAGTGAGAAAGTGAAGAAAGATTTTCTTGATTTTCTTGGAAAGATTTTATGGAAAATATGTATTCTTGGAATACAAGAATAACTCATAAATTCAAGAAAGATCCAATCTTGCAAATCTTCTTGAAAGTTTTCGAAAAAATAGGCTAAATAAGGGTGTGAGATTTTTGTGAAAAAATACACATGGAAAGAAGAATATATTAGATATATTCAAGATTTCTTGGAGATCAAGAAAAGATATTTCCTAGCCCTAATTGTGCACTAAATTTCGAACCCCCCGTGTCTTATAAATAGGAGATGCATTTTCATCTCCAACTAGTGTTCAATGAGTTGGAAATATTAGAAATCCACAAAGGTGGTGCAACAATATTTTTATATTTCTTGTTTTATAAATCGTTCATCGGAGAACCTTCCACTGGGGTTATTGGACGAGGACTTGGGAATACTTGAGAAGGACTTTTGGTGGGTATCCAGATACTTGATCCTGTCTGTCTCAGATCGTCTCTCCAACGGGTACGTTTACGTAAACTCCTAGAAATTCCACATGCTAGGATCTTTTACGTGAAATATTGTTTGCATGTTGTTGTTGGATTAATTATTATTTGAATTCACTTAGGTAAATTCATGCTAGTAATAATTGTTAATTTAAATTTGTGTTTATGAGGTCATCCTGATAGATTCTGGCATATGTTACCCCAACACTTAATTCGTAGCTTACTTTATAATTAGTTAATTTAATTTATCTTATTTGTGTATATATAGTATTAATTAGTTGTTCAATTATTTAGTATTATTTAATATATTAATTATGTTGGATGTTGGAGTGGAGGGATTGATGTTGATGAATATTTATTGGTTATTGCTTATTGTAGAACATGTGCGTTAAAATCAATCAAGTCGGAAATGGATGCACGTAGGATCTTGATTAATTGGGGAATACGATAAAATAAGACGAAACTCTGCCAAAATTTTTAGGAAATATAAATTATTAATTATGCTTTTGAATACTAATTAAATCGTAAATGTGAAAAAGAATATAAAACTAATTATTTGAAAATTTTATTGAAAATATTTTAATAAAAATAATTAATATAAGTATATATATTAATGTACTCATAATAATAAATGGTGCAAAAGAATATATAAATTATTTATTTCACAATTTTATTATAAACATTTTAACTAAATCATAGTATATACATGACAAACAATTAAATTAAATGATAGAAGAAATCAAATTAATAAAACATAATATATGATACATATACAATTAAAAAGAATTACCTAACGAATAACTCGCCTTACCCAAACGGTTTGGTGGAACACATAAGGCCTCCATATACCGGGAGATCGCGTGTTCGAATCTCAAGGGGGGCGAAAATTCGCCCAATTATCTTCTTCTGGTGGGGCACTCGCGATGTCCCAGTTGGTTCATGGGGTGCACTCGAGCCTCTCGCGGCCCTGCTCAAAACCTAGCGATTACAATTTTAATACCTGAATTAATTTAGCGAGGGCCATTTTCCCTCGAAAAAACGCTCGCCAAATTGGCGAGGGCCACGCATCCCTCGGTAAATGGACGGTGTTAAGCGAAAGGGCAGGCAAGCCGCCCTCGTTAAAAGTCGAGAGGGTTTTTGCCGAAGGGTTAGGGCGTGTCGAAAAAAAAGGCGAGGGTTGCAGGCCCTCGGTAAACTAACATGTGTCAGTCCCTCGGAAAATCCCTCGCTATTTGCCGAGGGATTTTTTTTCCCTCGTTAAATATTTACCGACGAGCATTTTAACGAGGGATTTATTCCCTCGTTAAAGCCCTCCCTAAACCCCTTTCTCTCGTTAAAGCCCTCTTTAAAACCCTCTTTAAATTGGATGTACTTTGTGGTGGGTCTTGATAATATACCCGCACGTAGGCACAAACTTATATGTCCACCGTTTATGGGGCACGCCACATATACAAGGTCTCCACCATTATTTAATAAATTTATTTAATTAATTAAATCTTCTCATTAATTAAATAAACCTAAACCCTAGCTAATCATGAAACCATCCGGGCCGGGTGAACCATCAACCACTTGGGCCGGGTTGGGTCCGAGTTCGGGTAAAAAAAATTAATATAATTAATTAAATTGAGTAAAATATGGAATATATATAAATGAGAAGATTGAATTAATTAAAAAAAACTAATTAAATGATGATGGGACCTTGTATAAGTGGTGTGCCACATAAACGGTGGACATATAAGTTTGTGTCCATCTGCAGGCATATTATCAAATGTGAATATTATAATACTTATCAACTGATATTATTATAAATATTATAAATTAATATTATAATATTAAATATTATAAATATTAATTTTTAAAAAATATTAATATTAATTTATAATATAATAATATTAATTTTATACTATAAACAAGATAGAGTTTGTGAATGAAACACGTAATTGAACATATATAACATATTATATTGCTAAAAAGAAAAATAGTATTCCCTCCGTTCCTAATTCGATTGAATATTTACTATGCACACGATTTTTTTTTTTTTAAATATTTATTATTATTAAAAAATATAAAGTTATTTTTCTATGGGAGTTAAATGGTAAAAGTATTGATATTTATGTAAATTAAATGAGATAAAATTAATTTGAGGATATAAATAAAAGAAATAAATTATTTTATTACTATTTATAGAAATATTTAATTGAGTTTGAGATATATGGATTTTTTTTGCAAATGTTCGAATTAGAGACAGAGAGAGTAATAAACAAGTAATAAAAAAGAATTTCGAATGAAATCATTGCTAGAACTTGAACTTGATCTTTTATGAATTGGCGAATGAATCCTAATTGTTGTCCAATGTAATTTCATTATCCTTTTAGCTTGGGACGGTCTTTGCTGTCCTAAACCCTGATTTTTTCTTCATTTGTAAGGGAGGTGTACCCCTTTTATCCCACTTTTTACGTAATGAATTTTTTTTTTTCTGATAAAAAAAAAAAATTAAACAAGTGATATATATAAATTTAATAATGTCACGTAAATAATTTTGCATGCATTGTTGGACGCACCTAAATTATTTAAAACCAGGCCCAGGTGCGTGTGACTTCTGGATTCCTCCTATAGCTCCACGTGTTCACTCTCCTTCAAGCGCGTTTATCCCACGCTCTTCTCCAGATGCAATACGTCCTCGTCATCACCAAAATCACTTCTTTCTTTTAACAATTCGAATTCTCTGGAGCAGCATCTGTTAACTGTTCCATCACCATCAGCTTCAATAATCAATCGTAGCGAGAGAGGAATTTAATGAGCGATTAGCTAATTTCGAAGCGGATTGGCCGTGGCGGATGATATGTTGGGCCAATCGTCGGCGGCGGCGCTTGGTATTAGGGACGCCATTACCTGGTGGGACTCCGTGAATAAATCAGTTGCTTGGCAGGATCGAATATTCCACGTCCTCGCGGTGCTGTACGGCCTCGTCTCAGCTATTGCTCTTGTATGTAATTCCTCTTTTTCCCTTCCGCGTTATGATTTTAAACGGCGAATTGTTTTTAGATTTTGTGATTTTATGGAATTTTTGTTGCGCCTCTTACTTGATGCTCTCATTTCGCGGTGTTGAATTGCATCATAATTAGATAAATTTGTTTATCTCTATCTATGTTGATGTTTTTCCTCCCCTTTCAATTGGTAGTTACTTGGATTTTATTCGTTGTAGGTACAATTGGTGAGGATACAATTGAGAGTGCCAGAGTATGGTTGGACTACACAGAAAGTATTCCATTTCCTCAACTTATTGGTTAATGGAGGTTTGCATTTGAAATTCTCTCGGTAGTTAGGTGCATTAGCTTTATATAGTACATTTGGAGTTTCTTACTGAAGCAATTTCCTTTTAATTGTTTATATAGTTCGATGCGTAGTATTTGCACTCCGTAGGGATGTTCAAAACTTGAATCTGGAGGTAACAACTTTAACTCATGTTAATGTGCATTCCAATATTTCTGACAAGTTTTTCCCCTGATATAACATTATACTCGAAGTAGATTGTTCAACATATATTGCTTGACCTGCCGAGTCTTGCGTTCTTCACTACATATGCATTACTGGTGTTGTTCTGGGCAGAGATTTATTATCAGGTTGATTTAAGTTCTCTCATTAGGTTCAGATTGCTATTGGCTTTTATTTATAGGAATGTATTTAGTTTCTTCAACTTTGGCAGGCTCGTGCTGTATCCACTGATTGGCTGAGGCCTACTTTTTACACTGTTAACGGTGTGGTGTATGCAATTCAGGTAAATATCCTTGCCATGTATGTTGTAATAAGTTAAACTAAAGTAGAATTTCAACATGTTATGTTATGCCTCATGTATCTTAAATAAAGGGCTTATCGTCAAGCTTTGGCCTTTTAACTCTTCTCCCTCATTTTCATTAAATCCTAAATTGGAACTCATTTTTCCTTGTGTAATCAAATGGGAGATACTTGGTGATCTGCTTGGGACCTTTATGATCTAATTAAATCTTCAATCTAAACTTGTCACAACAATTGTCTAAGATATATCTTATTCTTATGTATGATGGGAGTTTATAGGTAAGAAAAGCCTATATACATTCCGGATGTTTTGGCTTCTGATAGTATTGCCTCGTAAAGTTATTTTGGAGTGTGAGTTTACAATAACTCAATGCATTATTGAGTAAACACATGAAATAGTGTCCAAATGTGCATCTTTGACCTTTTATAAAGTATCTAAATATGCCAAAAATGAACAAAACTAAACTATATCTTCATTATATATCTCAGTCTGATGCATCTGCTATAATGCTAATGGCCTGTAGTGTCTGTCATAGCAATTAGCAAGATAACAGGGTCAAAGAGGACCATATCGGGTAACAATTCCAAGAATGAATATGATTGCTTGCAAGCTATTGAGTTTATCATCCTGGATTAGGGATGTCTAGCATGTTCTGACAACACATTGCTTGATTCCACTTGTGCAAAAATTAAAATCTTGAACTTTATTTATTGATAAAATGAATGCAAATATAGCCCTTTTCTTTTATCCTCGAGCATTGTTCGAGATGCTCTTAAAGAAAGCATCGATGTGTAAATGTACTTAACTGTTAAACATGGGCGGACTGTCAATAAGTAAGTTGCTTGGCAAAAGGTGACAAGATATTGGTGTTCAACTTTTTCTGGAATTTCATCTGGTGATCTCTGTAAATTAGAGCCCATGCGCTGGAAGTAAAATTTGATGAACAGATAGACAGGGTACTTTTGTTTTGGACTTGCTATCTGAATTATTGCAGGGAAAGCATTGACAGATTCGACTTGTTCTACAGATACTTTTGAGAATGCATCATATTAAATAATTGTTGTTTTCTAACTTGTGCAGATAATTTTATGGTTTGTCTTGTGGTGGAAGCCCATTCATGCAATGGCCGTTTTGTCCAAAATGTTCTTTGCAGGTTCTTATTCTAATACTGCTTTGACTTTATATGCATTATTTGTGTAAATTACTTCTACTTTAATAAAGAAATTTTGTCATTTGGCAGGTGTTTCCTTATTTGCAGCCTTGGGTTTTCTTGTCTATGGTGGAAGGTAGCTGATTTGCTTCATCAGTTGGCCTTTGCTTTATTAATATAATTTCTTTAATAAAAAGAGTACACATCTTCTGGTTTAATCATCAAACCTTATTCCCCCCACTCTTAGCTGCTAGATAATTTGAGCAAGCAGGCCTTTTGTCATCCCTACATTTGTGTAGCATCGACTGGAATATTTTTGTTCTAAATGTAGTGTTAGAAGTGCTACTTATACAGTGAAAGGAATATGTTCTCGAATGATCATATTGTGATGAGTGAATGCTTATTTTGTAGATTATATTTGGGTTCCAAAAAAAAATAAAAAATCACGCACATATTCTTTTAACTTTTAGCAGAATGTTCTGTGGATGGATTCATTTCCTTCCTTACCTCAATGTCGATCATGCAGGCTGTTTCTGATGTTACGACGATTCCCTGTAGAATCAAAAGGACGACGCAAGAAGCTGCAGGAGGTATTATTTAATTTACTATTCTCATCTGCTAGTGGATTTTAGTTTTAACTTTTCCCCTCTCTATCTGTTGATCATTCAGGTTGGCTATGTGACTACAATATGCTTTACATGTTTTCTCATTAGAAGTATTATGGTAAGTTCTTGTTCTGCGGAAATCGAATTTGATAAAAAATTGATTTGAATTTCATATGATCAGGTCTCAAGTTGTTAAATAGTTGTTGATGGGCTTAGAATTTTTATCATCTTATCACATGTTTGTACCATTTAAGGGTCACTTTGGTTTGATAATCTTCAGCTTAGAATAATCTGAAAAATGATGAGAATCCAATCAATTACTATAACGAACCAAATAAAGGTGAATAAATTTTGATGAGACAGATAGTTCTACCATCAGGTGAAAGATAATGATTTTTAGAAATCAAATGAATGGGAATTTTGATTTGGTATTTTCATCTGTAGGACTCGAATTCCTCAACAATCTTGAATCAGATTTTTTTTTTTTTTTTTTGTAATTTAGCAGAAAAATGTCCTAACCAGGCTAAACTCTACAATTATGAAATTAGGAGTCCTACCATTTTGGATATGACAGGTTTTAAAACATTATACTTGCAGCGCTTCTTACTTTGTTCTCCAATTTCCATGCTTTCCTGACCCACCTTCTGCAACCAATGTATAAAGCTTTCTTACAGATTATTGTAATTTGAATCATCTCACTGTCTTACTGGTGCTTCAGACACTTAAAAACAAATGCATCCATATGCTTACATATATATATTTTATCTCTGGTGTCTGTAAACATGTATATATTAATGCGCCTGCTTATTATAAATCAGCCCTAATCACTTATTTATTTTATTGTTCTTATCATCTGACTTTGACTTTCAACTTTGCCAAATCCTTCCTCAGTCGTGCTTTAATGCGTTGGATGCAGCTGCCAATCTAGATGTTCTGGATCATCCTGTTTTGAATTTCATATATTACCTTGTAAGCTTCCAGATGAACTTTGATATTTCACATAATCTACGCTTAACTGTCCTGGTTTAAATGCAGGTAACTGAGTAAGGTGTTTGTGGCAATGGCTTTCTTATTCACTTGTTCATGTTAGACCTGTTAAACTTTAACATGATAGATAATAACTTAATCATAGCTCAATAGATGATTGACTGATGAAACATTTTATATAACTTCTGATTCTCACTAACCACTTATGAATGCTTCATATTTTTTGGCTATATGTATCTTCCTTTTACCATAATGCTTAGTGCTATTCATTTAAGGAAAATTCTGTTCACATTTCAGTGAAAGAGTTGGGACCCACTTGAGTAGGATAGAGTTTAATGTTTTCCTTAAATAATGAAATTTGCTACGGAACATTCATACATAATTGTGATTATACAAGTGCTCACCATATGTATATATAGCTTATTTGAGAATTTTGCAGCTAGTGGAGATCTTACCTTCGGCTCTTGTCCTCTTTATATTGAGGAAGCTGCCTCCAAGACGTGGAGTCACACAATATCACCCAATCCGGTAATTGAAAGAAGATGTTAAATGAAGGTAATTTAAAGCTACCTCTATGTTTTGGTTTGGATATGTTCCGGTTTGAAGACAACTTTACCTGAAATCGAACAGAGGGCAGGATATGCATGTGTGAGAATTTGAGCTTTTGAGTGTCGGTTTAGTTACTCCCTTTTGCAATTTCGGGTTTTTTTTACTGGTAGGAGCTTGTGAATTTTGAACAATAAAATGGTTCCTGAGTGTAGAATTCATGTGCATTATTATTTGTTCAAGTGATGTTGAGGACAGAAATATAGCAGCCAGCAGCACATTAGTTTTTTATTATCCATTTGTCATGTCTATTCTGTTATTCGAAGATCCCAAATTTTGATAAAGAAAAAGTAAATTTTTACTGCTTCGATATTTACGGTGGTAATGCTTTATCAAAGTGGTGATCACAATATGTTGTTCTTTTTCTTCATTTCGTGGACTTTGTTTTCTACTTTCTGGGGTGCTGCATTTTATGGTTTGCTCTTTTTGAGCTAAAGCTTTAGTAGGTTATACTGATGTTGAACGCGCTCCTGTTATTTCCTTAAAAAATGTAGCCGAATTATTTTACACCAGGTCATGTTTTATCTTCTATTGTACCATGCATTTTCTTTATACATAATGTGTATGTACTGATAATGATGTCTATTTTATGTTTATATACTGATGTTGTATTTATTAGTTAAAAGATTTTTCTTAAAAATATACTCCCTTGTTTCAGTTTATCATTTTAGAGAGAAAGAATTGTTCCAAAATATTTTTTGTTTTTCAATAGAAACTAAAAAGAAACCCCAACTTTTCTTTTCTTTTTTTTTTTCATTTTTGTGTCACATGAAAAGGTATATTAGTTATTTTATAGGTATTACTAAGGGCCCGTTTGACCAAACTTATTTTAAACATCTTATAAGTTGTTTTGAGAGCTTATAAGATGTAATTTTTAAGTAGCTTATAAGTTATTAAAGTGTTTGACTAATAAAACTTATAAGTTCTTTAATAGTAATTTTTTTTAACTATTTTTTCGATTTTTTTAACAATATTTTTTTTTCAGAAAATATTATTTTCAGAAAAAAAATCGAAAATTTTGAAAAAAAATCCAGAAAATAATTTTTTTCAAAAATAAATATTTTTTTTTCAGAAAATAATTTTTTTTTCAAAAATAATCGAAAATATTTTTTTCGAAAATAAATATTTTTTTCAGGAAAAAAAAAATTCAGAAAATATTTTTTTTTCGAAAATAAATATTTTTTTCAGAAAATAATTTTTTTTTCCAATTTTTTTTTTTTTTTTTTATTTTTGCAAAAACAAAAAACGGGCCGGGTTGGATTGAATTCGGACCAAGTTTGGGCCGCGATGGGTTGAGATATGATAGAGCATATTTAATTTTTATAAAATAAGTTGGGATATCCCAACTTATTTTTTTGGAGCTTATAAGCTCTAATGAGCTTATTTTTAGATCTTATAAGATGTTAGATATCTTATTTTACCAAACAAAATTAATGAACTTATAAGTTCCTAAAAAGCTTATAAGCTGTTTTAAAGAGCTTATAAGCTATGCCAAACACCCCCTAAAAGACCCGGATCCACCCCATTATGAGTGGGTTTCTTGTGCACTTGAGTGCACCGTACACTCATCCATAAGAGTGCTCCATTAAGAAAAACGGGTCGCCTGAGACCGAAATAATAGATTTAGTATCGCAGCCGTTCTATTGTAGGACTTTGTCAAGGTGGTTGACCATCTTTTTTCTAACCTTGAGGTATGAGGTTCAAACTCTGAATCCTACACCTTTTTCTTCCCCTTATTTTTAATATCCTTTTATTTTTTTTTCTATTTTTAATAACCCAAATTGTTTGATTGAATATTCATTTTTTCCCTTATTTTTTTTCTCATCAGTAATCATATTATCCTGTTGAGCACTCTCGCTTTGAGTTTTAGGTGCATTATCACCATCAGTTACATTGAAATCAGCTGGAAGCTGGCCTGATTTGAGTGCCTGCATGAAAACAATAAATTTTGAAATATCTAATAGCAATTTTCTTAAATTACATGGGTACAAAAATAAGAGAAATCAACACTGACTAAATGAGAAGAACTAAGATGTAAACGAGAATTGCTTTCGATAGAGATTCACAACACTCCACCTGTTCAAGCCTTGCCACCTCCTCAAGAGTTTGTGAATTAATGATGGCAGCCTGCAAGGATGCAAGACAAATTTAATGATTTAGATGCAACTACTTATATAAAAAACGTGCAACTACTTATAATAGAATCGTGCAACTTACTATCACTAAAACGTAAAACTGCTTTTAACAGAATCGTGCAACTACCTATAACATAAACATGCAACTTCATACCAATAAAACATGCAACTATCTATAACAGAATCGTGCAACTACCTATAACAGAAAAGCGTCCAACTACTTATAACAACAGAAGCATGCAACTACTTATAACAGAAGTGTGCAACTATTTACAACAGAAGTGTGCAACTACCTATAACATAAGTGTGCAACTATTTACAACAGAAGCATGCAACTATTTATAACACAAGTGTGCAACTATTTACAACTACTTATAACCAAAACATGCCTATAACCAAAACGTGCAACTACTTTTAACAGTATCGTGCAACTACCTATAACAGAAACATGCGACTTCCCCGACGATCACAAAAACATCTTCAATTTCAAGAAACAAATCAATTATACCTAAGTCATATCAACAACACCAGCTTTACTAAAAAGCATAACCAACTTCTCACCATTCACATCGTACGGCAAATTCCCAACGTACACTTTGGTTCCCTCTGGTGCTTCCACGTAGCCATCTCCCTCCCCCTCATTCGCCACGTCATCTTCCATTCCATCCTTCACAGGTGCTTCCCAGTCGAGATCCCCAGAATTTCCTCCTCTTTTTCTTCAAGAATTACAGAGTTGTTATCTTTTAATTCTTGAGCCGCCACAACAGAAACCCTGAAAATGTATTCTTTCCTTTTTGCAGAGAATGCAGAATGTGAAGAAACAGAGGCTATCTTGTTGCAAGAAAGCTGAAATTTTATGGGTTTGTGCGGGATTGAACATGAAATCTGTGAAGAAATGTAAAGCGATGGGCTTGAAATTATAAATATAGGAAAGAAAAACGGACACGAAACATGGGGGAGACAGGGGCAAAGGATGAGGATCCATGATATCAAAATATGAGCAGGGTCAAGTGAGTGCACGGATCTCACCAGGTGCATATGAGACCTTGTCCCCCATTATATGTGCAACACCGCCGGGCCGGCCCATGCTGAATTAGATTTTTTTTATTTTTGCAATAATAATATACACTCTCTGCCCCATGTTTCTTTTTGTTTTTTTTTTTCAAACGTCAGTCTCATGACAAATTCTTCTATGCACCACATGCACAATTTAATTTTAGGAGTTTTTTTTTAATTTTTTTCAATTTTAGTTTTTTTTTTTTTTCAATTTCAGTTTTCTTTTAACTTTAATTTCAGTTTTAGGTTTTTTTTTTCTCTCTCGACCCGTACTCAAATCCGGCCCGAGTGGTTTATGGTTCACTCGTCCCAAGTAGTTCATGGTTCATCCTGCCCGAATGATTCATATATGATTTAGGGTTCATTGTTTAGGAGTTAGGGTTTAGAGTGCATAGTTCATTCAAATTAAAATTAAATTAATTGGTGCAATTGGTGCACAGAAGAGTAACTCTTGTCTCATACTTGTTTACCATCCCCTATATTACTAATAGGGAGTTTTTCTTGATGATGTGTCAACTCTACATTGATTTAACATATGTGTCATTCTAGGAGAAGTTTGGTGTACATGTCATTAAAAATAAATCCTACATGTCACTAAAAATAAATCTTATGTGTAATTCTATTTTTGTATATCCTAAACAATCTCCTATCCCCTATATATCCCTCTATATATTAATAGGGAGTTTTTTTTCATGATGTGTCAACTCCATGTTAATTTAACCCATGTGTCATTCAATGAGAAATTTGATTACACATGTCATTTTTATGTGTTATTTTTATAAAATGTGTAATTCATATTTATTATTTTATGTTTTATTTAACGATATAAATCATTTATATTTTTTATGGTAATTTTTGTAATTTTTTTTGACTTAATTTAATGAAAATAAAATATTCATTCTAAATGTATTTTATCTTAGTGTGAATTATATTCAATTATTAATTTCTTAATAAATAATTTTATTTTATAATTGCTCTTATGTATATCTTAAAATATTTTATGTGGAAAAAATATTTTATATTATAATTCATTCATTTTTTTTTTTAAAATTATTACATGTCAATTAATTTATTAGTCTTTTCTTAGTCGATTTATTTTGTTTTGATTTGTAGGTTTCAACTTCATACTAACATGGATAAATAATATTTGACTCAATAATCTTATCCCAAGGTTTAAGAAAATTTACTAATATACACCTTAAAAATTATTAATTCATATTTAGTGAATTTATGTACATATTTATATTTTTAATTATTAAATATATTGCAATTTTTAATTAGAAAACCGCGTAACACGCGGGCACTAAACTAGTTTTCTATAAAAGACAATAAACTAATTATATCATATTTAACTACCCTTTCAACATTTTAAAATTATATCTCATGTCATTATTTGTATCTACAAAAAGTCATTTACTTTAATAATACATTCAACCAAAAAAAATTAAATACTAATAAATAACTTACACATTAAAACTCGCGCCGAAGAGTAATATTTTTTAAACATTTCACATAAAATTCAAATTCAAACTGAAAAAATAAATTTGTGCAATTAGAAACATGTTTACCAATTTATTTTCACATTTTAAATATGTTTATATCAATAAAAGTTTATAGTTTAAATACCTTATTATATTTTATTAATATATATTAGTCTAAAAACTACACATTGAATTAAATTATTCATATTTATGTAATATGCATATCGATAAATAATAATAATTTACATATATAAATATTACTCCCTCCGTCCCATACTCCCTCCGTCCCAAACTAAATGGTAATTTGACTGTTCATAAGGATTTAGTAGAATAGTAATAAAGTGGTGGGGTAGGAAGAGTTATTTATTAGTATTTTATATGATAAAAGTGATGGGTAATTGGAGGTATAAAGAGTTGTTTAAAGTAATAAAATAATTTTACCATTAACTTTAAGACAAAAATAATGGATATTTTACCATTAAACTTGAAACGAAGGGAGTATATAATTAAAAATTTAATTAAAATATTAATGATATAAATAGATCAGATCGGGATGAAAGTAATATCCAGATCCGTCCCACCCCGTGGGTCAAAGGACGAAGCGACTCAAATAGTGTGGGTTCAATGCGAGGTAGGTTGGGGATGTCAATTTGTCTTCCCTAAATTGGATTCAGTGGGAAATAAAATAAGATGATGAAAATACTTGTTTTTTGTGAAAGCCGGAAACATTTGACTAATGTATAGGAAAGTACGAATGGGAGATATCAGCACATGTTTCACAATATTTGTCAAGATACATTAAGGTGGATTGATACATTCGAATATTTGAATTGCAAAGAAAAAGGATTGTCACTTATTCATTTGTGTAATATGACTCTTCTATTTTAGGATGAGAGGAAAAATGTTTTATCATAATGTTTGGGAAATGACATGTCTAAAGTCCAACTTATTCATCTTCAAACTTTTAATTCGAAGATTTATTTTTTCCGTCAAAAAAAAAAAACTTTTAATTCGAAGATATACTATAATAATTACAGAATGAATGAAACACTGTGTTACATTCAGTGCGCATCTTTTACATTGACATTTGATTTGAAAACTACGTGAACGTGGGTCCTCCAATTTCAAACTACACTTCAAAATCTGACAATTAATATTTTATTGTGGTGATCAATTAATCTCCAAAAATGTTTTAAATCAGCTTATTTAAAATACCAATATAGTATAATATATCATGGGTTCCTTTTAAAGTAAAGTTTAAACTTTAAAGTAATTGAAGCTTACCTTTGGAAAAAAAAGATGCAATATTTCAGCAATTACTTTTTCTTTTTAGAATTTAGGATAAGTTATGAGTTAAAATGGTCAAATTATATATCTTCCATATCATTTAATAAAGATTAATAATGTGCAAACACATTTTTTGTCAAAACGAAAAAATAGACAAATACTTCTGTGTAAATTTGCACAAATCTTAAGTTTGTGTAAATAGGAAAATACTTGTGTGCTTGTTGGCTCATCAAGGAGAGCTACAAGTACGTCTTTGACTTTGGTTTGACTGAATAGAGTGCAAGTGAATTGATTTTCATTTTATAAAAAAAAAAATTAAAAAAATATTATAATGGAGTATAAGAGGTACTCCGGTCTAACTTATATATGAACGTCTTAATAACAACTTACATTGTCAATTCATACATTACAACAAGTTCTAGGATCCAAAAATCACTCTAAAAATATATTTCTCCATACACCAATCTTATGTACAATTGACTTTTACACGCGTTTTTACGAACGAGCAAGTTTTGTATTAATAATTAAAATGATAAAGTAACTTTTAAAAAGATGTATGATAAATGAAGTGTTACACTCTTGTAAGATCCATCCAGCAGCTGATTTGGTAACGGGCCTACTATATTAGGCTGCAGCTCTTGCGTACAAAGCCCAATAGTTACTTAAATATTTGAACATTTTTCTCTTTTATATTTTTATGTTCACTTTATTTATATAATTAATAATTAATGAATTGGAACATTTATTTATTGGTTTATTTTTTGTTCATTTTATTTATATAAGTAATGAATTAGAACATCTATTTATTCTTTTATTTTTTTTGTTAATTTTATTTGTATAATTAATGAAATTATTTATATATTAATTAATAAAAAAATTATTATTCAATAAAATATTACATTTTTTTTGCACAACATCCTCATATTGTAGGACGAACTCTAATCAACCCTTCAAGCATAACACGTTCCCAAATCTCACTTTTCACAATTTCATTTTTAATGTATTTTATATTTTTTAATTTTTTTGTGCCCCCGTCACAAAAAATTTCTGGGTCCGTTCCTGCATGGAACTATATATAAAATTGTTAAATATTTAGATACCTAGCTAGTGTAATAATTGTTCGTGAGAAAGAGGAAGTGCACCTTTCCTTTTATCATGCATTTTGTATTTATTGCTTATTTATATTTGCAGTACCAGTATAACTGTTCCATGCTTTTTAAAGTGAGCCACAAATGTTGTGATGTAACATATGAATGTCACATTAAATGATAGATAGGTTTTACCATGTTTTTAACAACTTCACTCAATTGAGGTGAAAAGATTTAGTTTTTCGTATAAATGTAACATGAAATATATATTTCTACAACACGGCTGTCTTTGATTTCTCTCTCTCTCTCATGAATTATTGCAAAGTTATATCAATACAGCTTGTTGGTAATCCCCCCATGAAAAAGGAGATGCCTAAATTGGCTAAATACATCCTTGTTTGATAAAAAAAATTAGTTGAATTTATTTTTTAAAAGAAAAAACATATATTTCAACTACAATTTTATACTCTTTAAATGTCCTTAACTAGTTAAATTTTCTAAAGCTTAAATATTTCAGTTAAGTTTTTTTTTTCTTTTAATATCCGATCTTGAAAATTGTTTAAGATCCTAAGTGTATTTTCTATTTTTAGACTAAAAAGGGAAAAGAAAAAAGAGTATAAATAAAAATAGAACCTTTAAAAAGTATGAGTGTTTTTTAGAATATAGTAAATCATTTCAATTTTATTTTTGTCTTTCTTGAGTAATTTGACCAAGTTTAACTAAATTGAAATGTATGATACCTACTTGCTCTAAAAAAATGTATTATACCTACCAAAACTCATTGTTGGATGGGTGGGTCTTATAATAAGAATCACAAGTGCAAAAGACCAAGACTCATGTCGATTTTTAAATATGCAATTTGTTATACTTAAAAATGTAATTTGTTTACATTTAATTGTGCAACTATTTTTTTTCATATTAATAGTTGCATGGTTCAGAGCAAATAAATTGCATCTTTCAATATAACAAATTACATATTTCTAAAATGCATTATGAGTGAACAGTGCACCTAAATGCATACAAAACTTTTAGCCTAGTTGGATTGCAAAAAACCAACCATATACAATCGCTACGTAAATTGAAATTTCGAGAAAAGAATAAGAGCTAAAATGGTTGATTGGTGAGAACTGGATCCAATGAGAATAAGAGCTACATAAATTTCAAGGGCAATGGGCGTGCATGGATTCTTTCTTTAATGCAAAATTGCAAACCATGTAGTACGAGTTTTAGCAGCAAAGCAAAAGAATATTAGGTAACAATCATTGTCTATGAAAAGAAGAGATTAAGAAAAAGACAAGAAACAAATAAATAACAAAATAAAGCAATTTGTTGGCACTGCAAATTTCACGTGATGCTTCAGCCATGTCTCCTTAAGGCATGAAATTCGAGGAAAGCACAAATGCCCACTTATTCTTTTAAGAGAGATAATTGAACAGAGTTCTTGAATCTCCATTGCTGTTAAATTCACACTCTAGTTCTTGAATCTTGGTGTGGGACATAAGCCCCTTTTGATTATTGGAAAAAAAATACAATCTTGGTCATAAATCTACACTCTAGTTCTTGAGTCTTGGTGTGGGGCATGTGTCCCTTTGGTTATTTCTCATTTTCTTGAAATAAAAATTCAATCTTGGTCAAATTGAATGGCATGTGTGAGATAGTGACGCTAGTTTTTTACACTTGGAATTGGTCCCAAAAGATTCACAGTGATCTTATGTCACTCTCTCTCTCTCTCTCTCTCTCTTCCCTTTTGCTAGATCGGGAGTCTTGAGAGTGATTATGTTAAAGCTAGAGACAGAAAGTTATTTCCCTTTTGGATCTTTCATCTTTCAAGATTCTCTAGGTTTTATTATTTTGTGTTGATCATCGTTTTATTCAAAAATGATATAATTACCCCCCTTTTTGGCCTTAATTATGGGAATCAAATCAAGATTCTGTTTTGAGCTGTACATTTATTAGTCAAGTCCTTGATCCCAAGTTTCAAATTTGAAAAATTCATCAATGGCTTTCTCATTCTTGTTCTTGCTATCATCATCGTTTCTGCTATTATTAGCTGCATTTTTTCCAGTAGCTAAATCAGGTGATGCAGAGGCTCTTCTCTCTCTAAAAGCATCGATTGATCCTTTGAATGTGCTTCAATGGGGGAGAGAGATTGATTTCTGTAAGTGGGAAGGTGTGAAGCAATGTTTGAATGGGAGGGTGATGAAGCTTGTGGTTGAAAATTTGAATTTGAGTGGGAAATTAGATGGCAAAAGCTTGAATCAGTTAGATCAATTGAGAGTTTTGAGCTTTAAAGAAAACTCACTTTCTGGAACAATCCCAGATTTATTAGGCCTTGCAAATCTGAAATCTCTGTTTCTCAATAGCAACAAATTCTCTGGTGAAACCCCAGATAGTATTTCTAGATTGCATCTTTTAAAAGTTGTTGTTCTTTCTGGAAATGGACTATCTGGATTTATTCCTGCTTCATTAGTTGATTTGAGTAGGTTGTACATGCTTTATTTGCAAGATAATCAATTAAGTGGTACTATCCCTCCTTTTGGTCAAAAAAGTTTGATATTCTTTAATGTGTCTGATAATCTACTCTCTGGAGAAATTCCAGAAACTTCATCATTAGCTAGGTTTAATTCATCTTCATTCATTGGTAATGATTTATGCGGCGATCAGATTCAAAAACCATGTAGTGTTAGTCCATCAAAGAATTCGAGGCATCATGGAATGAGGAAAAACACACTTATTTTGTTAATTGGTCTAACTGTTGGTGGATTTTCAATATTATGTATTGGAGGATTACTTCTGATTATGTGTTTGAGGAGAAAAGGGAGGCAAAATGAGGCGACGAGCAAAGTGGTTGCACGGGGGGAGACGAGGGGGGTACTAGTGTGGTTGCTAGTGGAAGTAGAGACGATAATGTACCTTCGTGGGACCAAGGGGGCGAAGGGGGGTCGGGTAGTTTGGTTTTCGTGGGGCCCGTGGATCAGTTGATGAGTTACGGATTGGACGATTTGTTGAAGGCTTCAGCTGAGACGTTGGGGAGAGGGACGATGGGGAGTACTTACAAGGCGGTGATGGAGTCGGGGTACGTTTTTACGGTTAAGAGGTTTAAAGATTCGAGATATCCTAGAATGGAGGAATTCAGACGGCACATTGAGATTCTTGGGAGATTAAGGCATCCTAATCTGGTTCCTCTTCGAGCTTATTTTCAGGCTAAGGAGGAACGGTTGATTGTGTACGATTATTTCCCGAATGGCAGCCTCTTTTCGCTCGTACATGGTAAATCATTTTCTCTACATCTTTTACTTGTGTGAGTGCCAAATTTCTATATTATCTTCTTTCAACATATCATTATTCCATTCTGTTATATGATACTATGATCTGTTTCCTAGCTAGTTTCTGCTGAGCTTTGGTAGTTTATGATGAGATAAGAAACAATAGGTTCCCAATTGCACCGTGCAACTTAAGAGCATTTTTATATGGTATTAGTTGTTTTACTAAAAGGTATTAGTTGTCCAGTATTAGCCTGCATAACTGACTCTACATTCTCAGATTTTCAGTACTATCTTTTCATTAATTTCCTTCATTTTTATTCTACATATAACTGATTTTATCACAATTTCACATGTGCTTATGTTCTATTAAGTACCTTTTCCAAATGCAAGAATCCACAATAGGAAAAGAATCACACAATCCAATCTGTGCAACCATAAAATCATTCATCAAGAATTCAAAGAAGTTTGCTTTTTGGTTAGGATTCGACTATGAAGTATAAACAACCCGTAACTTTTTTCACAGGATCAAGATCTTCAGGTGGTTCAAAGCCTCTTCATTGGACATCCTGCCTTAAAATAGCAGAGGATTTAGCTTGCTGGGTTGCTTCACATCCATCAAAACCCCGGCCTATCTCATGGTCCTACTAGGCTCCGATTTCGAATCTTGCATCACCGATTACGAGCTAACCCCGTTTCGGAATCCCGACTCACCCGAAGAATCCGGCGCCTCGTCCCTCTTCTACCGGGCCCCAGAATGCCATGACCCACGAAAGCCCCTAACACAACAAGCCGACGTCTACAGCTACGGAGTCCTGTTACTCGAGCTTTTAACCGGAAAAACTCCTTTCCAGGACCTGGTCCAGGAACACGGGTCTGATATACCTAAGTGGGTCCGATCCGTACGCGAGGAGGAGAATAGAGGGTCAGGGGACGACCCGTCTTCAGGAAACGAAGCATCTGAGGCCAAACTTGGGGCTCTTTTGAACATTGCTATGGCTAGTGTTTGTGTTGCGCCTGAGAATCGACCCGTGATGAGGGAGGTTTTGAGGATGGTGAGAGAAGCGAGGGCGGAAGCTCAGGTGTCGTCGAATAGCAGTGATCATTCGCCGGGAAGGTGGTCGGATACGGTGCAGAGCTGTGTATCAAGGGAAGATCATTCAAGCATGAGTTGGCTGTTCAAGTGCATTCTTTTCTTGTTTTTGGAGTTGAATTTTTTTATGGTTATTTAGATTGTGGAGGGAGTATTGATATTGTTATCAAGGGTGTTTCCTTTCATCTTCTTGTGATGGTGTAAAAAAGACATGATTATAGAGTTTGGTTCTGTTTTCTTGGAGTGATGTATGTAGATAGGCAGGCACTGAGTTTGAGAATTTTGTGGCAACTCGAATTCTTCCATTTCAAAACATGTTTTCTCTTGTATTTTGTACTTTTAGTATATACGATATTCCCTCGATCCCACAAAAATAGACTTCGAGCGTGTTTTCAGACCCAATTGAATAGGATAGAAGAGTTTTTTTTTTTCAAAATTTGGTGTGACCCAATTTCTTTTGAAAAAAAAAAACCACTAACTGAATTTGAGTAAGGGAGTGTTTTGAAAGACTTGAAAACAGTGATGAGGGGTTTGCTTCAAGTAGTAGTGATTCTAGGCCCAAATAATTAGTTGCAAACACGCTCTAAGAATGGAAACAAATACTTCATTCAATCCCACAAAAATAGTCTTCATTTTCTTTTCGATTTGTTTCAAATTATAGTCTCGTTTTTTTAAAAGTGTGTAAATTGTTTGGAATACCCCTGTTTAATGTATATTAAAATCAAATATTGTTGTTTTTTTTTAAATGTTGTTTTTGTATCCAGCAGATAAGGGTATATAGAAATTTTATAGGTAATCCAAAATTACAAACATAATAAATGATGTTTCATTATTCTGTTAGAAAAAAAAAAAGGAAACCATGTTTACGGAACGATTAGAGTAATATAATTAATTTATGCATGTGAATTCGAGTAAAAGGGAAATGAAAGATGGTCATATGAACAAATAATATGACTAAATAATGGATTACATAAAATTGGGAGTATGAATTATTATGATTTTACTTTTTAAAATTATATCAAGAGGTCTTTTTTGCGCAATTTGTTACACGACTTTTTTTAAATTATATAATATGGTTATTTTCCAGTAGTGCTATTGATGTGACAATGTATGAAATTTTAAAAGAAATAGCATGATTAAATTGAAATTATCTCAAAATGTCTGTTATTCTTTTTTAAGGAGTTCATTGTCACATAAACAGTATGTTGCAGGAAATACCTCCATGATCAAATAATTAAAAAATAATGAGATAGAATATTATATTTGGCTTCATAAGAAACCCACTATTGGGCTCCATATCAAAACTCATATATATATTTATATATGCGTTATAATTTACAAAGTCAATGCTTGTGTCATATGCTATGGGTAGCTGAGTTTAGGGGTGGAGGAAATACCGAAAATACCGATATACAACACTTACCGTACCGAAAAATATCGATTTTATCAAAATTTTCGGTATACCAATTTTTTTCTCTAATTTTGAGACTAAAGAGGCATACGTCCAGCTTTTTAGTTATAACAAATTTATCTTATAAGAAAACTTTGGAAAACTTAAAATAAATAACTTGCAAGTTAAATTAAAACATAACATATTCACTACAATTAAAATTAAGATTTATAGGATATATTTTCAGATTTTAATAATTATACCAAAATAGTCCCATTTTGCACAAAAATATACCAAGACAATTGAAATTAGGAAGTTAAAATAGGTAAAATTAAGCACTTATCACTTATCAGTACCGTACCGAAAATTTCGGTACGATAACGGTATGAAAATATAGAAAATTTTGGTATACCGAAATATTTCGGTATTTCGGTATACCGAAAATATTTCGGTAAACCGGAAAAATATACCGGTATACCGAAAATATTTTCGGCATACCGAAAATATTTCGGTATACCGGTATATACTGAAATTTCGGTACGGTATCGATATGTAATATTTACATACCGAAAATTTCGGTATGCCGAAATTTCGGTATACCGAATTTTTAGTACGACAAGAGTATGACATTTTTCGGTATTAAAAATTTCGTGTATGACGAAAAAAAATTTAGTATGTCGTACCATCCACCCCTAACTGAGTTGGTAATAGGAGCGCCTTTAAAAAACATTTGTGTGCAAGGTTGCGAGATTGAGTCCTCAATTTTGTGAATTTTTTTTATATTATCAATAAAAAATTCACTTTATATTTTTATTCCAAATCTTTACAAAATCTTTATATCTTATTCAATCCTTTTTTTTTTCTTATATTTTCCTTTAATACTATTTTTCAAAAAAAAAAAATTCCTCATATATTCTTTTCCATACACGGTCATATCTTTTTCAATCTTTCTCTTTTTTTAATATTTTTCTTTCTTATTTTTTTCGAATTAAATCTATGCCAATCTTTTTTTTCTCTTAAATTTATCAAACAAATCTATACACAATCTTCATAAAAGAATCTTAAATTTATCAAACAAATCTATACACAATCTTCATAAAAGAATCTCACCGTCCCTTTCTTCTTCTTCTTCACTTCTTTTAATTTTTCTCTCTTAAAATTAGTTTTATACATCTCAGTGCGTTCATAAGAAAAATTGACGAACAATCCTTGAAAAGAATCGTGTCTTTCCAATAAGGTACTTTTAATTTTAAATTTCTTATTCATAAATTTTATTTGGATCACTTCAAATCCTCAATAATATTTTTTTATTATTCTTGAATTGATTTCTATTTATTATATTATTGATAATAGTTAATTGAGAATTTGAGATGTCTCCTCATCGGAAATATCCATCCGGACATGAAAAACAAAAGAAAAATGATGCAGAAAAAATTATTGAAACTCATAAAGAGACACTAGATATTCTTTGTACTAACAGTTTTATAATTTTTATCATAAAAAAAATGAAGGGTCCAATTTATTTATTTTTCCACCGAGCTCCTAAAATTATAGGACCGACTCTTATGTGTTAATACTGCTTTTAGGGATATAATTGAAGGATGCAAGAAGATTTTGAGAGAGTACCCCCATTATGAAGTCAGCTAGGTTAATCGAGATGCTAATATATTAGCTCATTGTCTTACTAGGATAGCTAGGTATTTTTCTAATTCTTATTGTTGAGTCGAGCATTTGACTTGTGTGGATGTCATTCCTAACATTCTTTGTTCTTGTTAAGGAGTTGTTCTTCCTTTCTCAAAAAAGAAAAGGTAAACCGCAAATTACATATGAGTGCCACTAAACACACCCCAACATCCTCTAAACACACCTCATTATTTTTAAGACAAAAATATATATATATATAAAATGACTAAGTTACCCTATATAAATATAGGGTATTATTTGTCTTTTAAGTTTTATTTACTTTGATTTTAGTCCTCTAAGTTTATTTAACTTTGAAATTGATCATTTACTTTTTGTCAATCTAGTTTTTAAAAATTTATACCTGAAAGAAAAATTGAAATTTTTGAAAAAATTAAATTAAAATATGAAAATAATAAAACAGTAAATATATCTTTAAAAAGAACTAAATTAAAAAAATCAGATAATCAAAAATCGAAAAAAATCTGGAAAAAAAAATTAAATTAAAATTTTAAAATATTATTAAAAAAAAGAACTAAATCTTCAAAATAAGTAAATTAAGAAAAAATAAAAAACCAATTAAAACTAAATAAAACATTAAAAAATAAAATAAGTATTCTAAATTAATTTAATTAATTTTTTTTTCAGATTTTATTTAGGTTTACTGATTTTTTTAATTTTTTATTTTTTAGACTTAGTTGTTTTTTTAAAAAATATTTTACACATTTCATTTAATTTTTTCAGTGTTTTTAATTTAAATATTTTTAAAAAATTTAGTTGATTTTGAATGTTTTTATTTTGTATTTAGCTTTTTTATGATTTTGAAGTTTTTTTTTCTAATTAATTTTTTGAATATATTTATGTTTGAAATAATTTAGTTGATTTTTTATAATATTTTTTTATTTTATATAAAATTTTAAGAATTTTTTCATAAAAAATATATGAATACAAAAGAATCAAGTGATTTTTTTAGGAGAAAAATATTCATGAGAAAATGAAAGATAAGAAAGTGTTAGTATTTTTCTATTTTAATAGATGAATGATATAATAGAAAAGAAATGGGGTGTGTTTAGTAATGCATATTCATTTTTAAATTTTATTGGGATATACTTAACAAATGGAGTGTGTTTAGAGGATTTTGGGGTTAGTTTAGTGACACTCATTACATATTTCTAACCCTCTATTACAAAAACATGTTATCGATTACAATTCCAAGCTGCAACCACTGACCATGATTTTTGTTCCAATTCGAACTAAAAAATCGCCTAATTTCAAATCCAGTTTTACTTTGGCAACTCAATTGAAAATAAAACAAGAAATATATGAAATTTACACATGTTGAATTGCATAAAAAAAATATTTTCACATATAACCAATGCAAAAGCCAAAAGGTGAAACTAATAATAACGAAATAAAAAAGGCAAAAGAAAAAGGTTAGTGTAAAAATAAAGGAACTTTTAATAGCAGCAAGGAGGAGGAGGAGGAGGAGGATTTTGATGCAAGACAAGTGATGAAGCTTTAACACGCCTAGCAGCTGCTCTCTCTAAGGCTCTCAACCTGTTAGCCTCCATGTGAACTCTTTCTTCTTCCGACATTCCATTTTGATTCGACTTTCCACCATCATTGCTTTCTCCCGTATCTCCCACCTTAACAGCCTCACTACTTTCCTGTTTCCAATCATCAACACATTCAACATTATACTTCATAAAGAATGATATTGAGAGAGAAGATAATACTTGGGAATTTATTTCAATCTTCATTATTGCTACATGATTGAATATTAAACACCTTTGCTCAGCTTTATAAATATTTAAAAAGGAATTTGCACTCATTTCAGCGGGAGCATAACAAGAATTGTGTAGAAAATGGTAGCTGTTTTTTTCTTTTCTGTTTACCCAAATTACGAAAGGAAAACTGAAGATGCAAAGAACTCACTTGTGTTACTTTTTCCCACATGTCTTGGGGAATGTCTTCCTGAAAAGTATTCTCGTCTTCATTTTGCAAATTATTTTCAGGGAAAGTAGATGGCATGTCAAGATCTCCTGGTGCATCTGCAAAAGCAAAAATATCAATTATACAAGACGTCAACTTAGTGATGTTTTAATTCTAAAGCCAACATTGCAAACATTAGGTGTAAAATTATGTAGTTAGGCTCGTGCAGTTTTGTTCATCAATGAAATTACAGCAAGGTGCAAAACTATGTAAAGAAAGCTAGGTAATAAAATATGAAATACCTTTTTCATCAATGGAGTTTTGTTCAACTTGAGGCTCCTCGTGCAGCTTTGTTAGGTCAATTCCATTGGCAACTCTATCTTGTAGTGATCTGAGGCATAACTTTAGAAAAGGAAGACAAAAAAGGTTTAGAGGGCATACCATGTCCATGACAGAAAAATAATTTGATACAGGTGAGAATGCGACAGTTCTAATTATGAAGACAATCATAGGATTGGAACAACTTAATAATATGTCTGTAGACATCATTAAGATGAAATTTTGAACTGTTCCAAAGTTAGATGGTACTGCAAAGCCTCACATTGAGGATTTTTGTTCTGTCCCATTTAATAATGATACTAATTGACAAATTAATTGAAAATCTGGCAAAATTGGCCATTATTCTGAAACTAATAGGAAAGACGCAATAGATACGATAAAGTAGAACTAGTCTGCGATAAAGTAAATGGAATTGGCATTAACCCCTGAATTTCAAGCCAGTAAACATAATAGGTCCGGCGACTGGCATCTTTATTAATATGTAACTTTCTTTCTTTTCTTTTTTTGAACGGTAAAAACAATTTTATATACTCAACCCTTGCATAATATTATTTGCTCCTCTCAACTATGATTAATATCTCCTTTGCATAATCTGGGTGCAGCAATCCAATTCGCAATATTCAGATTTTGCAAACTCAGCTATTTACATGACATCCAAGACCAAACTCTAATACGTAACTTTCTTTTTTCTTTTCTAAATAATTTGCATCCATTCTAGGTATGTTGAAGAAAAAAATGCTTACACCCCTAGTTCCTACAGATAAAGTGCACCTTTAGAACGCAACATTTCAACAAACATTAAGTTAAATACATAAATATTACAATAAATGGAGAAATTTCCTACCTTGACACGCTTTGTAGAACCCACTTGTTCCACTTTATGTACAAATTGGTCAAAACTATAATAGGGAATCAACTGCTTGTGCCATTCACCATAGAGGTCAAGTAGGTTTTTCAGATCATTAACCTGCATTCACAGAAGATGAAAGATGCATAAATGGTCAATTAGTGTGGGTTGATGGTGCAATAACAGTTTTCAGGTGTAGGGAACTGCAGAGAGAGAATCAATTATTAGTCCTACTTAGCATTATATTTTGAGAAAATTATCCGATCTTTAGCAATATAAGTTGGCCTCTAGAGCTTCTTATCATATTCCAGAGAACATTGCAGATAATATTAATATTACTAGGCAAGCTCTACCGTATTTGGTACAATTCGAGGGAATGGGAAAGGGTATAGTTTTGATTGGTGTGAGGAATTCAACCTACCAAAAAGTGGGGTTTCACTCCACTCCTCACTCTATACCAAACATATAGCTTCAATTTCATACGCATTCCTTATACTCCAGAGTTTTTTATTGTTGAGTGTGAAGTGCTGGGCTTTAGTCCATAGGATGGAAAGTGCAGAACCGAATATTTCTGGGAGCCAAATTCTTTTTGGCTAATTAATCATTTCATCATGCGTCTAGACCAAAATTAAAAGGTAAAATGACTACATAGCCTGAAAAAAAGTAATTGTGTGAAGATTTAAATAGTATACTCTGTTTTCCAGTGTATAAAATCAGGATCAGATTAAACAATTCAACAGAGACAAGCTCTACTATCAAAATTAAATGCATAATACCTAATTTCAGCTAATTGGAAACACTGAGAAGTTCAAAAAACAGCACAACCCTAGAGATTAAAAAAAAAACCAAGCGAACACACACACTAAACCGCCGCATGGCCAATTATAAAAGTATGGGAAGTTTAGGGTTTGGTCACCTCATGGCCACGGCCGCGGCACTTGAAGGCGCGGGGAAAGCAGCGGAGGATTCGACCGATGCCGGCATCGGAGAGTAGCAGATCCGGAGTCAGCTTCGGTCTGGTTCTCCTCGGAGGCTTCTGCTTCGGCTTCTGGGTGGGGAGAGGCGGTCTCGACCTTGCATATGAATTGGCGTTCCGATCTGTTTGAAAAGGCGGATTGCTGTTGTCGTCGGTGGTGTTAGCGGTGGTGGTGGCGGGATCGGATGGGCAATCGCGGGACCAATGGCCGGGACGGCCGCATTTGAAGCACCCGGTAGGGGCTGCGCCGCCGTTACCCATTCTGTATGTGGGTGGTGGAAATGGGACGCAGCAACTACTTATTTTTGGAATTGGGCGGGAAAAATAGGAGGGAAAAAGCTCACCAATTTTCTCAGCTAAAACTAGGGATGGCAACGGGACGGGTTTGGGGTGGGTTTGGCTAAACCCGTAACACGCCCCGCCATTTTTTTCCCTAACCCGAAACCCGCTCTACCCGCCCCGCCGGGTTTTTTGACCCGCTCTACCCGCCCCGCCCCGCCCCATGAACCCTGCGGGTTTAACCCGCCCCGCATATTTAATTTTATCTTCCCTTTATTTTTTAATTTGTACTTCTAATTTCATACATGTTATTTTTAAATACATATCGTTCTTAAAAAATAAAACATAAATTAGAATCATCAAATTAAAACAAATAAAAAATACATAATATCATAATTAATCTCACATTAAAGATAGGATAAAAGGAATTACAGTTACTCATTATTCATTAATCAAACATACCTCATCAAAATATACATCTTATTATACTGTTTTTTCTTATTATAATATTGTTATCTTATTAAATTACTATTGTATTATTACTTAATACATTTAATATATACTATATATATATATATATACGGGTCGGGTTACGGGGCGGGTTTGCCTAATACCACGATCCGCCCCGCATCCGACGGGTTTTCGTTTGACCGGGTTTTAACCCGCCCCGTAACCCGTTTGACCGAGTTTAATCCGCCCCATCTGGGGCGTATTCGTGCCGGGTTCGGGTTAAAACCCGTCCCATTGCCATCCCTAGCTAAAACCAAGAGTTTAATGCAAAGTTGGGCCTAACCAATGAAATCGGGCCTTTAGATTTAAGATGCAGTGAATTAACTCCGGCCCAATTGACAGCTAAAGAAATACAAATAAATTAGTAGTTCGTAAGATGATAAAATTCAATTTAATTTGAAAATGTGTAATAGCACATATCTTAATCTTAAGAGAGCCACTAAACACACCCCAAAATCTTCTAAACACACTTCATTTGTTAAGCAGACCCCAATAAAATTTAAAAATTAACATGTATTACTAAACACACCACATTTTTTCCCTATTATATACTTCCTCTATTAAAATATAAAAATAATACTTTCCAATCTCTCATTTTCTCATGAACATTTATCTCCTAAAAAATCATTTAATTCTTTTGTATTCATTAATTTTTTATAAAAACATTCTTAAAATTTTATATAAAATCATAAATATATTACAAAAAAGTCAACTAAATTATTTTAAACATGTAAACAAATTTTTTTAAAATATTTAAATTTAAAAAACTGAAAAAATTAAATGAAATCTATGAAATATTTTTAAAAAAAATTAATCTAAAAAATAATTAAGATTAAAAAAATCAGTGAAACTAAATAAAATCTGAAAAAAAAAACTATTTTAATTAAATTAATTTTGGAGATTTATATTACTTGAATATTTTATTTAGTTTTAATTACTTTTTTATTTTTTTCTTATTTTACTTGTTTTGAAGATTTAATAATATTTTAAATTTTAATTTTAATTTTTTTCAGATCTTTTTTCACAATTTTTGCTTATTTGATTTTTTTTTATTTAGTTCTTTTTAAAGATATACTTATTTAGTTCTTTTTTTTATTTAGTTCTTTTTTATTTAGTTCTTTTTAAAGATATACTTATTGTTTTATTATTTTTATATTTTTAATTTATTATTTTCAAGTTTTTTTAATTATTTTTCCACGTATAATAATTTTAAAAAACTAGATTTACAAAATGTAAAGGATCAATTTCAAAGTGAAAAAAATTTAGAGGACTAAAATCAAAATAAATAAAACTTAAAAGAAAAGACAAAATAGTATTATATAGGGTAACTTAGTCATTTTATATATATATATCTATTTTTATCTTAAAAATTATGGGGTGTGTTTAGAGGATTTTTGGGTGTATTACTCTAATCTTAATATTATATGATATATAATTAGAGTGCCACTACCCACACCCCCAAATCCTCTAAACACACCCCAATAAAATTCAAAATTAGTATACATTACTAAACAAAACCCATTTCATTCCTATTATGTCATTCCTCCATCAAAATAGAAAAAAAATAATACAGTACTTTCCTACCTTTCTTTCTTCTAATTAATTCCTCTACAAAAAAATTATAAAAATTGTTTCTCTTTGTTGTGTTCGATATAATTATTCAGCATTAATCGAACACGTAAGAGAGACACGTGTAATATTCAACTATTAAAATAATCATGCTCGATGAACAAGTGTGCTCGCCATTATCGACCAAACAAGTTTGTTTCGCCACCGCCACTTGTCAACCATGCGAGTATGCTCGCCTATGAAGTAAGTTTTGTTCGCCAGCTTGCCATTTACCAACCAAGGTTGTTCAACCACCTCACCGAAAGCAAAGCGGGGTATGTTCGCCAGACTAACCGAGCAAAATGATCCACGAAAAGATGTTGATCCGATCACCAAACCGACGATCGGGAAGAAGAAATCGATAGCTTTCGAGTCAAGTGACCTCGGGTCAAGATAGTTCGATGCTCGATATATCCCGAGGGCTCAGACATCCGAAGGCTCGAAAAACCCGAGGGGTCGGTATGCTCGATGCTCGATATCCCGAAGGCTCAGACAAACCCGAGGGGTCAAGATGCTCGATGCTCAGATATCCTGAGGGCTCAGACATCCTGAAGGCTCAGACAACCTGAGGGGTCAGTATGCTCGATGCTCAGATATCCTGAAGGCTCAGACAAACCTGAGGGGTCAGTATGCTCGATGCTCAGATATCCTGAGGACACAGACATACTCGATGCTCAGATAACCTGAAGGACTCAGATATGCTCGATGAGGACAATATTCCGGCATAAAATTGATATGGTTTAATGGGGCGAACAAAGCATTCATCGAGCATGAGATTGATTTGGACGACCAAAAAGTGCCTTATAGACAAGCAAATGCAAAGATCAACCCAGAAGCGAAGTTGGAACGTATAAATATTACATGAGTTCTTGCATGGTCAAGTCTTGAGCTCATGTATGCCAAAATAACTCATGCTTGTCAAAGTACTATAAATAGAAGAAAAAATAACAAGAAACAGGTTCACAAAAAAATTCCCAGAGGGGTAAGGTTCAGAAAAATTCGAGAGTTCATCCATACACATAAAAAACCCTAGCACTCATATATCAACTCTCCAAATCATCTTTATCCATAACGATTCATCTTCATGAGATGTATCATATATTAGACGATGTAAAACTCGCAATACTACATCCCCGGCTTGGTACGCCCCGAGTAGTCATTTTCTTTAATGGGTCAACAAATTCCTCTTATTTACGGTTTATTTTACACGTGCATATTTTGTTTGTGAGTTGTCACCGAATTAGCCACATAATATTCTCCATATAAAACGACTCGCAACAATTGGCGCTAGAAGGAGGGTACAAAAAAACCAACCCATACACAAACCCGTAGATAGTCGAGGCAGAAAAAAGAAATATAATGTCTCAATCTAGGAATACACAGACAGAGAGGTCGGGACAAAGTCGACCTCACGACCGGAAAAGAGGCTCGGCCTTGACCTCACAACGATCGGGACCGGTGGAGACCATCAATCTTGAGGATATTGCCAATGATCCGGCGGCCACAACAAATGTCATCACTTTCTTGCTACGAGCACAGAAAGAGAGGGCCGAAAAAGAGTTGGCCAAGTTAAAAACTCAAGATGATGATGATCGACGCTCGCATACACCTGATAGCGAGCAAGTTAAGATAAAAGTTACACAGAAGCGGGCTAGTAAAAAAGTAGATGATATGTCTGATGACGAACAGCCTCAAGGGTCCAGACCATCAGCGTTTGGACGTTTGAGGCTCTCCGCCAAAGACCGAATCGGCAATAATAAGGCGACAGGATCCGGGAGGAACAACCGATAAACATGCCCGCTCCCTCAGATCCTCATGATCATCCGCATCCCGAACAAAAAATCGGCTGGAACAAAATTGTCTATCCATCATCGATTGGGTAGTCAAGCCACGAACGAAAAAGGGGACCGCCCCATCACGAGCATGACCCATCGGGTCCTCATGATGGGATCTGACCCCCATCCAAGTCTGTCGGCCCACAAAATTTGCGAAATGCGAAAAGCCATTGAAGGCTTACAGTCGACCGCCGCAACTAAAGGACTCCCTCGGGCGAGCACAATACCCTGCTCGCCATTAACACCGGCGATCATGGCGGCCAAAATACAAGAGAAAGTGGCGAAGATCCAACCACCAATTCCCATGTTCGATGCTGAGTCTGACCCACATGTTCATCTCAGCAAATACTCAGACTTTATGATCGCCATGGGTGCCACAGACGCAACGCAGTGCCGATCATTCCCTATGACTTTGGCTGATCGAGCTCATAGATGATTCTCTACTTTGCCCGCTGCGTCCATCACATCTTTCACTCAGTTGGGACAGCAATTCCTGTCCCATTTCTCATATATGTGTGCTCGCCCAGCACCAAAACAAAGGTTGGCTCATTTTTCCCAACTAAGGGGTGAGTCAGATCGAGCATACTTCGAAAGATTTGATAAATGTTTGTATGATGGGGCCCCAGTTGAAGAGGATGCCAAGATCCTCGCGGTGGTCGGAGGCTTGACCCTGAATACTGACATGTGGAAAGCCATGCATCAAGACTGGCCGAACACATATTCAGAATTCCGAGAGCGAGCAGCCAAGATCATAGCTATGCAGGATCTGCTCGCCCAGTCACGATTGGGTCAGGAAACAACAACTAAGAAAGTTTTTGGGAAGAAAGTGATGAATGAGGGGGGGTACAAACCCCCAGGGTCTTTCAAACCATTCGAAGAAAGAGCAGAAGCAAACGCCCTACGAAGTCTTCTGGGCGTTTCAGCAGAAACAATTTTTAACCAAATCAAAGATCGGGACATGTTGGATAGGCCCCGAAGAATCATAATGGAAAAGCATCGGCTTAATGCTTCCAAATATTGTAATTATCACGAGTATATCGGGCATAATACAGAAGATTGTCGTGATTTACTTCGTCAACTTTGGAAGTTATACGAAGAGAATCCTCTTACCCAGTTCCTTAAGAAGCCGGCGAGCAGAGACTCCCGAACATAAAAAACAGGAGATCGTAGGGGTAAGCGAAAAGCCGAAGAAACATCTGACAGTGATCCCGAAGAATCCCGTAAGAGGTCTGAAATACCCAAAAGAGGGGCTCCTACTATGGGTAGAGGTTGAGAAAGTCAAGAGATCCACATGATACGTCCAAATTATGGTCCAGTGGGTGGATGTTATCAGGCACCAACATTATCGAACATACGAAAGAAGATGGAGATGCGCGCCATGCAAAGCATCCATCAGGTGAAGGTGGCGAGCACATCAGCTAGCACGCCACCCTCTCACCAAATCATGTTTTCAGAAGACGATCTCTACGGTATAATCACCCCTCACAATGACTCCTTAACCATCAGTGCTCGACTCCTCGGTTTGAAGGTGCACCGCCTCCTGGTTGATACCGGAGCATATGCGAACATTTTGTTCATCGACACTCTGCGCCAAATGGAAAAACAAGTTGGGGATTTGAGTAGCTATATAGAACCATGTGATCACACCATCATGGGTTTTGGAGAATCTATAACCCGACCCTATGGTATGATCAGGTTAGGAGTCGAGTTAGAATCAACTCTAAATCCGGAGATCCGACAAACTAGAATGCTAAATTTTGTAATCGTCAATGCTCCGTCTACTTATAACGGGTTCCTAGGTCGCCCGTTTATTCAGGAATTTAAAGCTGTCTGTTCTACTTATTATTACTGTGTTAAATTTCCAACACAAGATGGAACGGGTAGCGTAAAAGGTGATCAGAAAAAAGCTCGAGATTGTTTGCTATCATGTGCACCAGAAAAGCAAAGTATCGTTAACATGATGGAGCAAACATGGGAGATCGGAGAGTCAAGCCAACAGGCAAATACGCTGCTAAAATATCCTTTGACGAGCACACCTCCATGCATGAACACAGAAAGCGCGAACACAGAATCCGGGATGGTGACTCATGTCCCAGATCTCCCAGATCTAATGAACATTGATCCGCCAAACGAGCTACCGGACCTAGAACCTCGCGTAGGTTTTGAACCTATGGAGGTAGATGACGAACACCGGGGGTCGATCGAAGATCCTCGGTGGAAACAAAAAAGAAAGCGAGTAACACCTGTCGAACAACTGGAGTTTATCAACATCGACCCGAACAAACCTGAGCTAGAAGTGTTCATTGGTTCGGAGTTACCAGAACCTTTCCGAACAGAAGTAATTGCATACCTTCAAGCAAACTTGGATGTGTTCGCTTGGTCGCACGAGGACATGGTTGGCATTGATCCTAAACATGCATGTCACTCCCTCAACCTTGATCCAACACAAACTCCAGTTATTCAGAAGCACAGAAAGTTCAGTCCGGAGAAATATGCGGCCATGAATAGTGAAATCAAAAAGTTGCTCGATAATAAACTGATTCTAGAAGTAAAATGCCCAAGATGGCTTGCGAACCCTGTGCTCGTCCGCAAGTCTAATGGAACTTGGAGACTATGTATTGATATCACTGATTTAAACAAGGCATGCCCGAAAGATAATTTCCCGATGCCGCATATTGATTATTTGGTCGATAATACAGCAGGCCATGAGCTCATGACCTTCATGGATGCTTTTGCTGGTTATCACCAAATACCTATGCATCCGGACGATCAAAAGAATACAACATTTTGCATCGAAAACAATATGTATTGTTGGCAACGCATGCCATTCAGATTAAAGAATGCCGGAGCAACATATCAACGTTTGGTGAACAAAATGTTTGACGAACATATCGGTCGAACAGTGGAGGTGTATATTGATGACATTGTGGTAAAAAGCGAACACAAGGAAGACCACATCACCCACCTCGCACAAACGTTTGATATTCTCAGGGAGTACAACATGAAGCTAAATCTGAAGAAATGCAGCTTTGGGGTTCACTTGGGAAAATTCCTCGGATATATGGTCAGTCAACGGGGAATTGAAGCGAACCCATCAAAGATTCAAGCCATGCTCGACATGCAGGCCCCAGGAGTGTGAAAGAGGTCCAAAAATTAATCGGACGTTTAGCTTCCGTAAGCCGGTTTATATCACGAACTGGGGACAAATGCAAACATTTCTTTGATGCATTAAAGAAAGGGAAATTCCAGTGGACAGAGCACTGCCAAAATGCATTCGAATCATTAAAGCAATACCTTGCAGATACTCAAACATTGTCTAAGCATGTTCCAGGCGAACAACTTTATCTGTATCTTGCTGCATTCGAGCATGCAATTAGTGTCGTGTTCGGGCAGAGGGGACAACCCACTTGCCCGTTTACTATGTAAGCTAGGTGCTCAAAGAAGCCGAGCTCCGGTACCCACCACTGGAAAAATTATCATATGCTCTCGTTATGAGTGTTCGAAAATTGCGACCATACTTTTTCGATCACTCAGTCGAGGTAATCTTGACCACATTCCCATTCATAAGTCCTCCATCGACCGGTAATCTGCGAAGCAGATTACTCAAGTGGGCGGTGGAGTTAGGCTAATTGGCATTACGTTAAACCCATGAACAAAGAATGAAGGGCAAGCTATGGCCGATTTTATGGTCGAGTTGACATATCCACAAATGCCTAAAAAAGCTGTCGACCAACCATAGCATATGTATGTTGATGGCTCATCAACAAGTTCAAGAGCCGGAGCAGGCGTAGTTCTCATCAGCCCAACTAGACAAACATTCACAACAACCATCCGTTTTGATTTCCCAGCTACAAATAATGAAGCCGAGTACGAGGCTTTGATCGCTGGACTACAGATGGCTATGACAATGGGAATTTAAAGGCTGATGATTTACAGCGATTCTCAGATAATCTTTTATCAAGTAACAGGCGAGTACGAGGCCCGAGGCGAACAGATGGCACAATATCAGCAACTAGCAAAGGAGTTGCTCGAACAATTCGAACAAGTTTACATAGAACAATTACCACGATTGGGTAATTCGTTCGCTGATGCTTTGGCACGCCTGGCAACAAAGAAAAGGAGTGATTTAACACGACGGACATTGTGGTCGTCACAACTTGTTCGCCATCAATTCTCAGAGTTATGGTCGCCTATGTGACAAAGTAGCAAGAAACCTGGATGACTCAATCTTGAAGTTACTTACAAAAGGGACTTCTCCCCGAGAATAAGGCACAAGTTTACTGCGCCTCAGATTACATCTGCTCGTTATACTATCTTAGACGAGCATTTATACAAGAGAAGTTTCTCACTTCCACTATTGAAGTGTATTACTCCTGAAGAGGGTAGTGCAATTCTGGAGCAGATTCATAACGGAGTATGCGGAAACCATACAGGTGGCCTAAATCCCGCACATAAAATTATCGACAAAGGTTATTATTGGCCAACCCTCAAAAAAGATTTGCTCGCGTATGCTCATGGCGTGCCACAAGTGCAGTACATGCCCCATTTATTCATAGCCCACCAAGAACTAGTGTCGATTCTGACCCTTGGCCATTTGCTAAATGGGGAATCGATTTGATCGGCCCATTTCCTACTGGCACGTCGGGAGTAAAATATGTTGTAGTTTCCGTTGATTACTATACTAAATGGGCGGAAGCCGAAGCTGTTGTTAAAGTCACCGAACAAAGAATGTGGAACTTTGTTTGGAAAAACATCATTTGTCGTTTTGGGCTTCCCCAATCATTAGTAACGGATAACGTTAAAACAGTTCGATGGAAGTGAATTTCGACAAAATTGTGCTCATTTGGGGCATAAAAAACATTACTCAACTTCAGATATCCCCAAATCAAGCGGACAAGTTGAAAGTTAATAAAATTATCAAGCATACCCTCAAGGCCGGACTTGATAATTCCAAGGGGGGGATGATGGGTCAAGAGTTGCCGAAATTTTATGGGCCTATCGAACAACTTTCAGAACATCAACTGCGAAAACCCCATTTGCCCTGGCATTTGGTGCGGAAGCTGTTATACCCATAGAAATCAAGATTCCAAGTCATCGGACAATGACTTTTGGAGAGCACATTAATGACCCGCCGCCTCGAAAAGTGCGAACTGTTAGAAGAAGAAAGAATGACGGAGGCTGATTTCAAGAATGCCATGTACAAAAAGAGATCAGAAAAGTTCTATAACTCCAAAGTCCGAACACGCAGGTTCAATGTGGGCGAGCTGGTTCTAAGACGAGCAACGGGGGTATCAAGTGGTGTGTTCGGCCGAGCATGGGAAGGTCCGTTCAGGGTTACAGAACGATTGCTAAATGGGGCATATGACTTGGAAGACCTGAATGGAGTCCCATTGTCCTACTCGTGGAATGCGTCAAATTTGAAAAAATATTATCAGTAATGACGAGCATAACTGGCCGAACAAAATCAGCCACTCAGGCTAAACAAGCACAAATGGCCAAACAATCAGCCATTCAGCTAAGACGAGCAGGACAATCATGAAGGAAGAACACATCATGTTCGACACAAATCTTCTAGAAAGAAATTCTGGCCAGCACTATCGAAAGATAGAAGATACGTGTCAAAATAAGTTAAGAAGTGGTGGCAACCAAAAAAGGAACGTGTCAATCCTTGAATAAGAGCTGGCAAAAAATCCGAACAGATGTCAAAAGGAGGATTCAAAGCGGACAAATGTCAAAAGGAGGAGTTAAAAGCAAGAAGGCCAGCACCAACTAGCTATGCCAGCACCAGCTTGGGATAGTTCTATAAATAGAGGCATATTGATAGCTGAAGAAAGCAGAGAAAAAACAGATAAAAAGAAAAAAATACTACAGTTATCGGAAGAAAGTTGGTTCAGTATGCCTCCAGATGAAAAATCCAGCACTCAATTTAGCTATCATTCTGTTGAATCGAGCATCTGTCCTAGTACTAGCTTTATACCCCATGTGACACGCCGAGCACAGGTTGGCGCTCGTTACGGACTCAAGATGCTCGGCAGGGTCATGGTTGCCACTCCACGTTACTCACTGCTTATGCAGTAGTAAATCACTAGTCCCCTACGCATCCCCAAAATCTCCTCCGAAGGGGAGGGATGTCGTGGTATCCGCTCGAAACAACATGCGGATGCTGATGCTCAGGCATCTACTGAAGGGGACTGAATGGTGCGAGCTGAGATTTTGCTCGCGCCTGATATAGGCGAGCAGGCGTGCTCGCCACATGCTCATGTCTGCAGCTGCCCGCATAATCATAACTTGTCCAGGAGGGACAAACGTTTATGCTGCTGCTGCTTGAGCATGTTATAAAAGAAGGGTAGACAGGCTGATGCGCCTCGTGCTTGTCAACATCAATTCCGCGGACAAGGTGAGTCCAGTTTATGTCTACTCAAGACAAGGTTTAGATTCAAAACCGTAGTCTAATGTCTATAGTTGTGTAATAGACAGTCTTCTTCAAATGTAAAAGTTGTAATAGAATACAACGTGTTGCAAAAATATTTTTGTTTGTTAAGATTTTCTAGTTGAAGCCTATCAGAGGTCGCACCTAAGCCGGACGACCCGAACAAAGATGAACGAGCCGAAGTCTATGTTCACCTGACGAACAAGTTCGTACTCTGATACCCACAGTAAAAAGCGAGTAATGGGTACGCAGTCGCAAAAGACGACTCGTACTTACATATACTCGTAGCAAAAGCGAGTAATGAGTGCGGGGTCGCAGCTAAATAAGACGGCCCTAGTACGAAGTGATCGCGCCTAAATAAGACGATCACGAACCAAGAAAGGGGGGGTTGCATAAAGTTAACCCATCTGGTCGCACCTAAATAAGACGATCAACCGATTACACCTCAATAAGACAATCAAAAATGAAAGAAGTCAGGAGGGGACATAGGCAAACACAATGTTCGAATTCATTCAGAAGAAAAGAGGCATAAACTAGAAAGCAACAAAGCAAACATCAAGCAACACAAGTATCAATCATTCATCAGCAACAACATTCATCCTCAACGGTCAGGTTAGAGGAAATTGTTCAATATGAAAATTCAACCATTCAATTTTGAAGTTGTTCGAACAAAAGAAGAAGAAGACAAAAGAATTACCCAAGTTAAAAAAAAAAATTGTTCGAGCAAAAAAGAGAAGAAGACAAAAATTACACAGCAATTGTTCAGCAAAGCAAAAAATTACACTAAGGGACAAATTCATTATTGGGGGTGGGCGGAAGCGAAGTATCGAACAAATCATGCCCCATTTGCTCGGCCCCCTCAGGAACGGCTCCTCCAGCATGGTCAGGCCCAGTCTGCTCGCTAGGAAGTACACTTTGCTCGATCTCAGGAGGTCCCATTCGTTCGTCCTGCACCTGATCGAACCCGGGATCGGCTCAGAGAGTTTGATCAGCAACACCAGCAATGTCCGCATCCGAGCCATCTTCCTCATCCAGGATAGGATCATCAATCTCGATCCCTTCAGAAAGATTGGAGAAATCACACAGATCGTTCAAGTCAGACATCGGAAGGTTGCAATTGGGGGGTTGTCGATCAGGTACTACTGAAAATTGGATATGAGCGGGGCAATTTGTTTGCCAGTGAGCGTATGGCGAGCAGACCGGATGGCATCGGCAAAAGCACATATGTAAGAGAAGTTCGACATGGAATCAACATACTCCTCATTCTGCAACCTTGAATTTTCGAGACCCAAACGAGTGTTGGTCTCTTCAGCAATGATGAGTTGTTGGCCGAGCGAATTCTTCTCACATTCCATGACCTCGACATCAGTTCGGAGTTTATGAAGCTCGACATTCATTTCATTCTGAACTCTCCGTATGCCGACCACCTCCTCCTGAGCAAGGTTTAGCTCCTCCCTTGCCTGGCGAGCAACTTCCTGAGCTTGGCGAGCATCCGCTTGAGCCTTACGAGCATCTGCTTGAGCCGAGGATATCTGTCCCTGAGCCAACCTCACTTCATCCTGAGTTTTGCTCAGCTCGTTTACCTTCTCTTCAAAACTTCTGATCAGAGCCAAGTAGTTGGCATGAAGATTGGCGGACTCAGCATAAGCTTTCTCAAGGATGACCAAAGATTGGCCCTGGTGTACCAGGCCAAGTCGCATGTTTTCCAAAGGTGTTGGACCCTTGGTGGCCTCTTCCAGCTCAGTAGTCCATGCTCGAATGGGGGTCTCGCACGCCTTCTGAACATGCTCGGGAATGCTAAGAACCTTGCGAACACTTGGCGAGCAGTAGTAGTTTTTCAATTCGGGCATCGAAGGCGCCAATCTGCATGTACACCCGAGCAAACAAACATGATAGAGCGAACAAAATTAATGAAAAAGGAAATGCTCCAATAAAGCAAACAAAATGTACCTGTTCGCCCGAGACGGATCCCATCCCAAAAATGATTTATCCTCGGGGGACCGGAGCTCAGGGTTCAAAGGGGTCCAAGTTCGGGGTCCAGGAGGAGGTGGAGAAGATGTGCCAACCTCCATTTCAACTATCTGAGCGACCGGACCAACCACGGAGGCGGCCATTCTGATCGCTTCGGTAGTGGGGGTCTGGGTCTCCCTAACAGCATCGATGCTCGTCTGAGCCTGGTCGCTTGCCCCCTGCTCATCGATTTCCATCCTTGGTCTTTTTGGCGACGGAGCCTGTTCGCTCGCCCCCTGCTCGGCCAAACGAGTTGTCCTCTTCGGTTGGCTCGACTCCGCGGCCACGTAGATGCTCGGCTCACCTCTCGCCACCTTTCGCCGCTTCCCTCAATTTGCTCATTGAGCCTCCCTTTCGGCTTGAATTCGAGCAAGCTCCTCGAGGTCTTTTTTTCTTGAGCCATTTCAAGATGCTCGGATGTACTCACGCAACAAGAAGAAAGCAGGAAAGCTATAGATAAAAAAAGTTCATTATACAAGAAAGAGAAACAAATGAGCAAAAAAGGTACAAAACATACAAATGCAAAAAAAGGCAATCCTTACCAAAAGGATTAACAAAGAACAAGATGATGAGGGGGCACGACAAGCCTCCTTTCTTCCTTTGATCGGCGGTATTCAAAGTCTTCACAGATCGTTCTGAGCGAGACTCGAGATCGATTTGCCAGACGCTGCTAAAATAGCCGTCGTTGGTCTCTTTGTCCGTCAGTATTTGGAATTCCGAAATGAAGAATAAGTTAAAATCGGTTCAAAGTCAAGAGCAAAAGACACAGAAATACTTACTTCAGTAAACCCCAAAATCAGTGGGGATGTCTAAACGACCATCTGGTTCACTTCCAGAAGCCGGGATTTTCCAATCGCCCCCAACGAACGAAATTTTTCCTTCCAATCATCGATTTTGTTCTAAGACATCCTCAATGATCTTGCACTTAGCATTTGCTTGCATAAATGACCATCCATGTTCGCCCCGGGACGGGTCAAATGCACTAGTCGTGCGAAGTTAAATTTCTTTGTGGGATAATATACGGGCTTCATTTTGCCGAACAAAGTCAAGAAGCTCATAATCATGTGCCACCCATTCGGCTTCAGCTGCGTAATGGTAATGTTCCATTCTACGAGCAAACGAGTGATAGCCGGATGGAGTGGAAATCGAAGGCCCGCTTCCATCGTGTCCAAATTCACAAAGAACACAACCCTCGGGCCGGGTGCGCTTTCGCTCATCGGGACCAGGTGCCCAGAAAAAGACATCTTTGGGGGTTTCGTAATTTCTATACAGCTGAGCGAGCATATCAACATCAATTATGCTCGCAATTTTGCTCGCCGGGTACTCATTCTCAACCCTAGTCCTACGAGGTTGTTCGGGCCAATCAAAATCATAACGAGCATTATACTCGTTATATGTTGGGCTATGAGGGACACCAACAAGGATATCAAGTTCTATGTTCTGTTCGCTGCCTAACCCCCTGTTCGACTTATCGATATTCACAGCCATCAAGAATTCCTCCCTCACATTATCATCATTCTTATTCACATCAAGACTATCTACAACCCTAGACCTAATTTGGGATTGGGGCAAAGAATCATCACTCAAATCATCCAAAAAATCACTACGGGCTAAATCCATATCCAATTCATTTAGGGCATCATCGGAATCGGAGGAAAGAACAACAAGCGGCTGCCGAACTTGCCAACGAGACCTTGATCCCGAAGCATTTATCTCCGACGCATTAGCATCGCTACGGGGGATTATATAGAAAGAGGGGGAGGAAAAACTATGGTGGTCCGATTCAATTGAGGCAGAAGAGTTTGAACAAGAAGCCATAATCGGAATTAAAGGGAGTATGCAATGGTTACCTGAGTAAAATCCTTTGCCGGAATGATGAAGCCCTTGCCGGAAGTTTCAGACGCAAAAGAGATTGAAGATAGAGACAGAGAGAAGAGATTGAGGCGGCGAAATGAGGTATTTATAGATACCAGGTTCAATTTTGAAATCCGGCACAGAATACGAAATGACACTTACTATGGCCCAATCAAATTATAACAGTCGGGCCCCATGATGAAAACAAAGCGACCCGGCTGGGGGGTATTGTTGTGTTCGATATAATTATTCAGCATTAATCGAACACGTAAGAGAGACACGTGTAATATTCAACTATTAAAATAATCATGCTCGATGAACAAGTGTGCTCGCCGCTTGTCGACCAAACAAGTTTGTTCGCCAGCTCGCCACTTGTCAACCATGCGAGTATGCTCGCCTATGAAGTAAGTTTTGTTCGCCAGCTTGCCATTTACCAACCAAGGTTGTTCAACCAAATTTACCGAGCAAATAGGTATGTTCGCCAGACTAACCGAGCAAAATGATCCTGAAAAGATGTTGATCTGATCAGTCAAACTGATCAGATCAGGGAAGAAGAAATCAGATAGCCTGAGTCAAGTGACCTCGGAGTCAGTATGTTCGATGCTCAGATATCCTGAGGGCTCAGACATCCTGAAGGCTCAGAAAACCTGAGGGGTCAGTATGCTCGATGCTCGGGATATATCCGGAAGGCTCGCGACAAACCCGAGGGGTCAAGATGTTCGATGTTCGGGATATCCCGAGGGCTCGACATCCCAAGGGCTCGACATAAACCTGAGGGGTCAGTATGCTCGATGCTCAGATATCCTGAAGGCTCAGACAAACCTGAGGGGTCAGTATGCTTTGATGCTCAGATATCCTGAGGACACAGACATACCCGATGCTCAGATAACCTGAAGGACTCAGACATGCTCGATGAGGACAATATTCCGGCATAAAATTGATATGGTTTAATGGGGCGAACAAAGCATTCAGTCGAGCATGAGATTGATTTGGACGACCAAAAGAGTGCCTTATAGACAAGCAAATGCAAAGATCAACCAGGAAGACGAAGTTGGAAACGTGGCAGCATTACATGAGTTCTTGCATGGCCCGAAGTCTCCAGCTCATGTATGCCAAAACAACTCATGCTTGTCAAAGTACTATAAATAGAAGAAAAAACAACAAGAAACAGGTTCACAAAAAATTTTCCAGAGGGGTAAGGTTCAGAAAAATTCGAGAGTTCATTCATACACATAAAAAACCCTAGCACTCATATATCAACTCTCCAAATCATCTTTATCCATAACGATTCATCTTCATGAGATGTATCATATATTGTACGTGTAAAACTCGCAATACTACATCCCTGGCTTGGTACGCCCTCAGAGTAGTCATTTCTTTTAACTGGGTCAACAAATTTCTCTTATTTACAGTTTATTTTACACGTGCATATTTTGTTTGTGAGTTGTCACCGAATTAGCCACATAATATTCTCCATATAAAACGACTCGCAACACTCTTATTCATAATTATTTTTCAAAAATATAAAAACTTCTTTAAAATATTTATATAAAATCTGAAATTATTATAAAAAAAAATCAACTAAATCTTCAAACATATATAAATTCAAAAATTTCTTAGCAAAATAGAAATCTTCAAAAAAAAAAACTAAATAAAATCTGTAAAAGTATAACAAAAAAATCGACTAAATATTCAAAAATAATTAAATTTAAATAATAATCTTCAAAGAATCAATTAAACGTAAATAAGATCTAAAAAATCAAATTTTAATTTAATTAATTTTGAAGTTTTTTTTTTTAATTTTCAGATTTTATTTAGTTTTAATTGATTTTTATTTTTTTATTTACTTATTTTTAAAATATAGTTAATTTTTAATAATTTTTTCAGAGTTTATTTAATTATTTAAGTTTTCTTTCCAATTTTTTAATTGATTTTTAAAATGTAATTATTTATAATATTTAGTTATGTTTTTAATTATTTTATGATTTTAATTAATTTTTTTCATAATTTTCAATTATTCTTTCATGTCTAAATATTTAAAAAAAACTGAGAAAAAATAAATGGCTAATTTCAAAGTGTAAGAGACTTAGAGAACTAAAATTAAAGTCAACAAAACTTAATAGAAAATAATACCCCAATTTATATAGGGTAACTTAGTCATTTTATGTATATTTATTTTTGTCTTTAAAATTATGGAGTGTGTTTAGAGAAAAACTTAATGGAAAAATAATACCCCAATTTATATAGAGTAACTTAGTCATTTTATGTATATCTATTTTTGTCTTTAAAATTATGGGGTGTGTTTAGAAAATTTTGGGATGTGAGCAATGTAACTCATATAATTAAACTGTATCGTACATAATTTTATTTTTTAAAGTTGTTTCAAATGTACATATACACGCTTAAACGAAATGTTAACGTAAGATTATATTTTATATTTTAAAACAAATTAACAAAAATATTTAAATTCTATTAAAAAAAAAGTACTTCAAAGGCAAACTATAACAAATCCATATTTTAGGTCTAAAATTTTATTATTAATAAATTTCACCTCTCTCATAAAAATGAAGGGTACTGTAGACGCTTTGGAGATAAATGATGGAAATGGGAGATTGGACTATATAAAATATGGAAAAGAAGGCAGCACAGGAAGCATCCACTCAAACTAGTTGTTTCTTTTCTGTAAATTTACATACAAGAGGAGGCAGGCAGCTAACAATTTAGCCTTTTCAGTGCATTGATCTCTGCTTTCAAACACAAGAAGATACCATTATTATCATCTGTTAATTTTTTTTGTGTTTTGGCTACGATCTGCTCCAATAAACAATCACAGCTTCCAAAAAAATCGACATCTCTGGAAAAACGCGGTCAATACCAGACTACTATGTGGCGTCATGATGGAGGCATACACCAAAGCTGAAAGAACCTGTTTACAGCAGAATTTCCCTACTTACAGAGACCATACTTGTGTGGCCGTAGTCAAAATTTATCCATCAGCATCCAGGCTCCTGCTTCACGGGTATTGAGCTTGAAGCACCAAATGCCGGAGGCTAGAAAAAGAAACACAAGGTATTTGGATTAACTGTTGTAGACTCAAGATATAAAGTTTTGATGAACATTGCTCCAACTAATCAATTTCTAAAATTGTAATGTAAGCCAAGATTATAATTGAAATCAATTTCAGGGGGAGTAAGAGATGACTGTGCTCAAAATATTGTTCAAACATGTTCCAGGTATATTTTTGACTAATCCAAATACCCATCAACTGCTGACTTTGAGCCCAGCAATTCCATTGCATCAAACTTTAAACTGGTGTTTGATTTGAATAAAGAAACTAAAAAGAGACCAAAAGGAAAGATCAACATGAATCACAACAATCATGTGCACCAAAGTGCAAGGACCAAAATTTCCTTTTTCTTTCTTCCTGCCCTCAGTCTTAAATCCCAAAGTACTGTTTATCACTTGCCTGGATAAAGATATTTGTGGAATCCACACCAAAATTGAACATCCTATTTTAAGTTGTCTACTGTTGCAAAGTTCAGCCCGAGCATATGAAGTGTGCATCAAGAGTTATGAAACAGGATTATATTCAGCATATGACGAAAGGGACCTTTCGAAAGCAACAAAATATTTAGATATCAATGATAGCATTTAAGGTATTCTGTTCCTACCAATCTCAACCAAACATGATAGCAAGATATGATCCATATCGCCAACCTACATGGCGGGATAAAGGCTTTGTTTGTTTGTTGTTGTATACGAAAAAGAGAATTCACTGAAAAGCTGCAGCAAAGATAGCAACCTCATACATAAATTACAGGAAAGTATGTGTCATGCAATATAATATTTTTATGTGTTAGAATAATAAGTATAGATGGGCCTTTAGTGAACCTTTATTAGAATAGTCTATTCACTTGTATATATATATATGTGTACTCTTGACCTAATTCAATACATAGAAAATTCTCTCACACTATGTCTTTTGATTATAGCATGACATGGTATCAAGAGCATGGTTCCAGAATTTGAAGTTAGGGCTAGTTAATTTCTGAAATTAGGGTTTGAAGAAAACTAGGGTTTGTGCAAGGATTTGGGGTTTCACGTTTCCGGCCACCTCCGGTCGACACCGCCGGCACAGGGAGGTTCCCCGTCGTCCGGCGACCCTTCGCCGGAAATTTCGCCGGCGAGAGTTTTTTCCTGCCGCCACTTGCGGCGGACCGTGGAGGCGCGTCCGTTGCCGGAATTTTCTCCGCGACTTTTGTTGAGCTCGCCTCGTCGAGCTCTTTCTGTTGGTGTACCTATTTGGGTCAACATCCGAGTGGTGTGTGATTTCATTTTTGGGTACAGATTTTGTGAAATTTTGGATTTGATTTGTTGCATTTCTTGAATTGTTTCTTTTGGTTGGTTTGTATTTTTGAAGATAAAATGTCTTCTGTGGAGTGTCGTTATTGTCATGGGATTGGACATATCAAAAGAGATTGTCCAAAATTGCGCAATAAATTTGACCACTTCAATGGTTCTGTCACTATTTCTACTAGTGAGTATGCAAGGTTGCTGCAATTTCGGGAAGTGAATCAGTCAAAAGCAAGTTCTGTTACCACTGTTGCCGAGTCAGGTAATTCTAATGCATGTCTTGTTTCCTCATCATCCAAATGGGTCATTGATTCTGGTGCCAAAGATCATATGAAAGGTAATCCAAACTTGTTCTCTACCTTTTACCCACATAAAACTGCATTTCCTGTTACTTTAGCCGATGGTTCACAATCTCGTGTTATTGGATCGGGAACTGTTAACCCGACATCATCCTTATCCTTGTCATCTGTTCTTAGTCTCCCTGAACTCTCGTTTAATTTGGTTTCTGTGAGTAAACTTACTCGTAATCTTAATTGTTGTGTCTCATTCTATCCTGATCATTGCTTGCTTCAGGATCTTACGACGAAGAAGATTATTGGTAAGGGACATGAATCTGGCGGCCTCTACATCCTTGAGACACATCAGACTAATTCAGTAGCATGTGCAGGAACCGTCACTCCCATGGATGCACATCGTCGGTTGGGTCATCCTTCTCTTCCCTTGTTGAAGAAATTGTGTCCGCAGTTTTCTCGGTTTGTCATCTCTAGATTGTGAATCTTGTCATTTTGCTAAGCATCATCGTATTAGTTTGAGTCCTCGAAGTCAATAACCGAGCAAGTGCTCCTTTTGAGTTAGTCCATTTCGATGTTTGGGGTCCATGTCCAGTTACATCGAAACCTGGATTTCGTTATTTTGTCACCTTTGTTGATGATCATTCTCATATGACATGGTTATATTTGATGAAAAATCGTTCCGAGTTATTTACTCATTTTTCTGCCTTTTGTGCTGAGATTAAGTCTCAATTTGGTGTGTCTGTGAAAACTCTGCGAAGTGATAATGCTAAGGAGTATCTCTCCAAAACATTTCATTGTTATATCTTTGCAGATAATGACATTCTCCACCAAACATCGTGTGTTGATACACCGTCTCAAAATGGTGTGGTGAGAGAAAGAATAGACATCTTCTTGAAAACAAATTTAGAGCCTTGTTATTTTCCATGCAAGTACTCCAAAACATTTTGGGTGATGTTGTTTCTATCGCTTGTTTTCTTATAAATCGCATGCCTTCCTACGGTTCTTGGTGGTAAAACTCCTTTTCATGTTCTATTTCCATCTAAGTCCTTGTTTCCTATCGAGCTAGAATATTTGGTTGTACTTGTTTTGTTCGGGATGTTCGGCCTCAGTCACAAAAAATTAGATCCAAAATCTTTGAAGTGCATTTTCTTGGGTTATTCTAGGGTGCAAAAGGGTTATCGGTGTTTTTTGTCCTAGTCTCAACAAGTATCTTCAGATCTGCCGATGTTGCCTTTTTCGAGCATACACCATTCTCTCATTCCACTCCTCCTCCCAATCGGGGGAGGATACAAACTTTTTGATATATACTGATTCTCTTAGGTGATACCTCCATCCGACTCCACTTGGCCACCTATCATAAAAATGTATTCTCGCCGTCCCCTCCACCTCCCTGTTCCTCGCCATCGCTTGATTTGGTTCCCGATATGCCACCTTCATGTCCCGATGAGCCAATATCTTCGTCAACAGATCCTCCTCCAAGTGATGATCTTCCCATTGCTCTTCGAAAAAAGGTAAACATTCTCAGACTTATCCCATTTTCTTTTGTTTCATATGATCACTTATCCCTTCCTCTCGAACTTTTGTTTTTCTCTAAATCGCTCCTAAAACCGATTTCAAGCTTTGGTCCATCCCGGTTGAAGTAATGCCATGATTGAGGAAATGAATCGTTAGATACATGGCACTTGGGTTTTTGGTGGATCTTCCCGCAGTAAACAACCTATTGGTCGCAAATGGGTGTTTCTCGTTAAAGTTAATCGATGGTTACGTGGCTCGGTTGAAAGCTTCGCCTTGTTGCCAAAGGCTATCTTTCGGACTTATGGTGTTGACTATTCGACACCTTTTCTCCTGTTGCCAAACTTACCTCGATTAGGCTCTTGATTTCGATGGCATTTACTCATCATTAGCCTTTACACCGGTTGGACATCAAGAATGTCTTTCTCCATGGTGATCTCGTTGATCTATTTATATGGAGCAACCACGGTTTTGTTGCTCGGGAGACTCATAAAGTATGTTATCTTGAAGTCTTTGTATGGTTTGAAACAGAGTCCTCATGCATGGTTTGGTACTTTTACTTTTCGTCTTTGTTGAGAAGTTTGGCATGAAGCAAAGCAAATCGATGATTTTGTTTTTTCATATGCGTTCCGAGGGTGGTATTATCTTGATGGTTGTGTATGTGGATGATATTGTGATCTTTGGGAGTGATGTTAAAGGAATTGCATCTTTGAAAGCTTTTCTTCCTACTCGGTTTACTACCAAGGATTTGGGAACACTTAAGTATTTTCTTGGTGTTGAAGTGAGTAGGAAAGAAAAGGGAATTTTCTGTCTCAAAGAAAGTATGTGCTCGATTTGTTTTATGAAACAGAAAATCGGGAGCTAAACCATGTAGCTCTCAATGGTTCCCAATTTGCGACTTACAAAAGAGGTGTGTTATTTGATGATCCGGGAAGATATGAAGGTTGGTTGGAAAGTTGAATTATCTTAGGGTGACACGCCCGGATATTACTTACCCCGTAAGTAAAGTGAGTCAATATATTTCATCACCAACTGTTGATCCTTTGGAATGCGATGAGAGCAAATCTTGTGTTATTTGAAAGCGAGTCCCTGGGCGTGGAATTGTATATAGTGACCATGGTCACTTAAAAAAGGTTGAATGTTTTTTCGATCTTTGACAAGGTGGTCAAAAAGGAAGATCGAAGGTCTACTTGGGATATTGTGTTTTTTTTGGTGGAAATTTGATTTCGTGGGCAAAGTAAGAAAGTAAAAGAAAGTAGTCTCAATGCTCGAAAGTCTTGAGTCCGAATATAGAGCTATGGCCACAAAATTGTGTGCGAGATAGTGTGGGTATATGAGTTTCTAAATGAAGTGGATTTAGAGATCTCAATACCAGCCAAATTGTGGTGTGATAATCAAGTTGCGCTTCACATTGCCTCTAATCCGGTCTTCCACAAACGGACCAAACACATTGAGATTGACTGTCACTTTGTTCGTGAGAAGATTCAACGTGGCCTAATTTCGACAGTTTATATGAGGATCAAGATCAATTAGGAGATATCTTCACTAAGGCTCTTAATGGGGTTAGAGTTGACTATCTTTGTAACAAGCTAGGCATGATTAACATCTATGCTCCAGCTTGAGGGGGAGTGTTAGAATAATAAGTATAGATGGGCCTTTAGTGGACCTTTATTAGAATAGTTTATTCACTTGTATATATATATGTGTACTCTTGACCTAATTCAATACATATAAAATTCTCCCACACTATGTCTTTTGATTATAGCATGACATTATGCGAGAGACATACTGCAGCTAATGAAAATATTCGAGGGAGACAGCAGGTCAAACCTGAAATGAATGCGGAAAAATACTACTGGCAAGTTCCTCATTTAAGAGAACAGGAAGAGGCGGCATTTGACTTATAATCCCAGGTGTGTTTCTCATGCTGCAGACATGAAATAGGGAAAGAAGCTATACTACATAAGATACAAGAAGTCACAGTTAATAGAACAATAAGAGCAACATACTCATTCAAAACTTTAGTTAAGTTGTTCCTCGTACGGAAAAAGAGATCAATGTTTTCCTGCAACTGATACATGGATGTCAAGATTAGGAGTGTGAAAATATGTAAAGCATCAACCAAAAATGAGATACATGAAATGAAAAATTAAACGCACAATATAGAAGAGACGTCACTTATCAAACTTCATATATAAAACACGGAGCTGAAATGCTTTTGCAAGTTTGTCTTACTTTATTGGCTATTTATTTTAGCTGAAGCAAATAAAGGTTTGATGGGTAGAGAACCTAGACCAGAAATGAAGACATCACGTGATAATGTCCATTCTACTCCAGCATCTCCTAGGGAAAGACACAGCCAGAGGTCTTAGCACGACAGAAGACTCAAGGAAAAGTGATAAACAATAAGGCACTTTTGTTGCAGCTCAAAAAATTTCTGCCAAACAGCAGTTTATTTATTTACTTGTGACAAAAAAAAACATTTCTCTCTGTCCCACATTTTGGATTGTGTTGTCTAGGAACAACTCCAAATATCTGGATCGTGTTTTCTTCTCTGTGCTTCTTCCCTTGGCCCAAGTCATAGGGTATTGAGGGATTAGATTTACAGTTGGTCTTGTCATCATCAACCACTGAATTGTTTCTTTCATTAGTTAATAGTTTCCGGACCAGCATTAAAATCCTTTAAGCTCTACAAATGCCTTTATAGTGCTTCTACATCAGTGTTAGTTTTATACAGAAAATTGCATTGCTTTCCATGAAGTTACTATTTCAATTATTGTGCCCAACCTAAAACATTGTTGCCGACATCATCCTGCTTCTTCCAGGTCCTCTATCTCAAGCACAATCAATATATATTTCAGAGTTGTAATCAATTTGGATAGATTTTTATTTAGACAACGGAAGGACAAAAACTGGTTGGAATTTTCATGCACTTACTGATATATTGCTAGTATCAGTATGATAAATAATCACCTCTTGCAATTATTTAAAAAAAAAAAAAAAAAAGATAACTACAGGGGTGGTGGGGGTGAAATAATCATCATAAAGAACTCGTTCAAAATAAACTACATGCATTATTGGAAGAACTAGTTCAAAATAAACTACATGCTTTATTGGAAGAATTCATTCATCATTCAAAGGCACATGGAATTCCAATTCCAATGACGTTATTATGTATAAATTCCTATCACCAGGTCTCTCCCACTTCCACTTCGTACAGTAATAAAACAATTAGTTGGCAACTTTCATTCATGATAGTGGAAGGTAATAGTGTTTCAAATAAGCCGAATTAGCACAAAAAAAGTTGTAAGTCCATTAACAAATTGTTAGTGTTTGGTTAATTGTTCAACCAAACAAGTCATTGAGCCCCAAATGTGCTTCCACTCAGCTGATATCTAGACATTTAGGATTCAAGCTTTTGGAGAACTTCCTAGTTCCCACATAATTCTCCCATCTGACAACAGATGGGTATTCCACACCATTATTTTATTGCTAGCTTCTAATCACAACTTCCTTTATTCATGCTTAAAATGCTTAAAACTTCTCCTATGGCTACACTTTACAAAAGTGAAAATAAAATGGTTTCTCAGAAGAAGACGACGACGAAAATTTAGTGTTTATCATGCTGTTCTAAATTTATTATGTACCATTCCTCATTTTAAATACAGTCTATGATGCTATTATACCAGTGGCACAGAATTGCAATTGCAAATATAACTTTCATAAAATTTAATTTACAAGAAATAAGAAACAAGTCCCAACTCCCCTCAGGACTTGAGGGTTTCAGCATTACCTTAAGAGACGAAAGATTTGAAGATATTTGGCCAAAAGCATGATGATTTTCTTCCAAAAGATGTCTGGCTGAGCTATTAGGTACTGAAACATATATAGAAAATTAGTTTGGTAGCAATTCTTTATAAAACTTAAAACTTGGGGTTGAAGGCATCCAAAGCTCCAGATTCACAATCAGAAGACCATTTCTCTATTTGCAAGAACACGATATAATTTATTTACTAAATAGTTCAACCAACTCAAAAGTGGCATCCATCTTAGGCAGTCTGACAGTATTCAGGGACAAGCAAAACAGCTAGATAAAGAGAAATAAGAGCCTTAAACATTAGAAAACTTATCTTAATATTAAATATTTTGCCACTGGTTTTAAAGGAACTTCAACAGAAATAGAACATAAACGCAAGCACAATCAAGTGACAAGTTTTATTCCAGAATTCTCATCTTCAATCATCTCAGTAATACATCAAGTCACTCAACAACACAATATACAAAAGTGACAAAACATAACTCCTGGTGTTATAAAAGAGATTTGGTCAACACTGAGAAAATATTGGACAAACCTCCTGGAAGCATACTGTGATTATAATGGTTTGTTGGCAAAGAAAATGCAGGCACATTTAGTGGTGAAGTTGAAGATGTGTTATTCTTCAAAGATGGGTCCATCAATTTATCCTGAGAAAAAAGGGTAGCCTTTAAAATGCTTAGTTTTTTCCTAAAGAACACATATGATGAGGACATGAAGCGACAACCATGAGTAACTAGTTCAAACTTCAGTAAATTTTTTACAACTTCTCATACTAAAGGTATAGAATCATTAGAAATTAATATGAAGAAAACAAAGAAATCATACATTACAAGAGAAATGTGAAGGTGTCTGGCAGCCACTACCAATAAGTTGGGAGCAGCATACATGAGTAACTAGTTCAAACTTCAGAAGAATGTGATGCAGAAGTACATGACACTTACATGCATTACAACTATATAGCAGAAGCTGCAATTAATGAAGGGACTGCAGAACCAAAAAAAAAATACATCCTGACCAAAAAAAACAACATATTATGACTAAGTTTGGTTTGAAATTTTACCAAATAAAAACCAATACAAACAGAACCAACCTGAAGCTCCTATTATTTTATTTTCTCATATATTTTAGTATCTCACTATTTCCGATCCTTCTTATCCTTATTTTGATGGTCTACTTTTTTGGCAACTAAAACATGTTAAGGTACTTCCGAACATTATTGGAAACTTTTTGGATAGGAGTTCTGGTTTTTATGTAGTAAAATACGAACCGCATTAAGTATTTATTCTGTAGGCGATTTAAATCAAAGATTTTCATGTGAGATTTAAATCTCTAATTTTTCTCATAAGAAAATATCTATAAATAGAGGGTTCTACTTGTAAACCCAAACCACACCGAAAAAATAATATCTCACATTTTTCACACCGCAATGTGACAATATGCCACCCCAATTTCCTCACGCAATAGCACCAAATACCACATTGCCAGTACTAGTCTACTCCATATTAGGTGGTATGAAAATAACAAAGGCCAAAAGATGATTTAGTTCACTTCTAATAACTCCAAATACTACCCAGCAAAAGATATCACATTTGTTCGTAACACCTCAACTGCCACATTTGTCTTCATAGAGCCCAATAAGTACTGCAACTAAATATTGATATGAAATTGAATGAGCATGCAACGTGACATCAGAGCAGTAACTTATGAGACTGCAAAATTCATTAACTAGTCGAGCAACACTTTGGTGTAACTGGTTATTATCAAAACAGAAGGGAAAGGTAGGACTTAGCCAAATATCTAATAGTCTTCTTCTACTCCCACTTCTCCTTCATTTTTCCTATCGGGGAACAGGTGTGCAGTTTACAGAGAGAAAGCAAGAGAAAATAAGACTCCATCGGCTTTGTTAAAGTTCAAATGCATTGTGTGGATAATAAGGCTGCAGTTGAACAGAATGCTCCACTCGGCTCTCTCACTAAACTATTTAGGGTCCGGTTGATATGACTAGGGAATGATAATGGTAATAGGTATCATTGAGGGGTCAATCACTAAGGATTATTGTTTGCATTGTTATTGCTTGGTTAGAACATCAACAATGGGTATCATGTGAGGTGAGTTGAGTGAGTGAGGGTAATCAATTGCTTACTTCTATTCACATTACTTGTGTATCAAAACTACCAAGCAACATCAATAGAAGTGATTTCCATTACTCACTTCCATTACCCCCAACCAAGCGGACCCTTAATCTTTTATCAGTGTAGAGGAAAAAATATTAGGACTATAAATGTATTTAATTTAGAGGAAAACAACTTCACAAATAGTTAAAAGATAATACAGGAGTTAAACCAAGGAAAGAATACCTTCCGGTCCTTCACCTTCTTCCCCAAGCTTTGATCCTCCTGTTTCCTTCTCTTTCTCTGTCAAACTCAAACAATAATACCAATCACCCTCAAAACAATTCAATCGCATGCAATTCACATGAAGTAACTCAGATACAAGAAAAAGAACATGACAAGTCAAAAATCATTAAACAAAACTGCAGCTAATTGTTTTCTAAGTTATTGTGGTAAGTAGCAATCTCCAAAAAACTATAACTTACCATCATCCATCTACACCGCAGAGCAACATCACGGACTGTTTTGTCTTGAAGTGAGGCAGCAATTTTAATGTACTGCATAATATGGGGTTCATTGGCATATCTACAAATTTAAGTAAAGTTCGATGAGAAATAACACAAAACCTGGAAAACCAAAAGAACCGAAGTAGTCGCATGATGAGATTCATCAGGGAAATGAAAGGATTGTGTGGAAGCAATTGCATGAGGCTGAGTCTTGTGAAACTTAGAACGGGTGCGGTCGAAACATAAGTAGAGTGGCAGCAGCAAGCAAAATAAATCAAAGATTTCATGTTTTTCAGACATGTGGGGAAACTGATTATGATTTGCTCATACTACAATATTTCTTAATGGGTTAGTTTGGACAAAATCAAATTTAACATTTAGAAGAATTTACACTTAACGGAGTAGAAAAAATTATTAAAGACATTATCATTCCATTTATATTTAAGTACTAGCAACTGATGCACAAATTGTACTCTGCATTACATCTGGAATTGCATATATATGAATGTCAAATACATTCGGAAGAACTCAATCCCTGAAAAAAAATCACGTCCCACATGGAATGTGTAAAACTGTAAACACATGTAATAGCTACAATAGAGTTATCATCAGATAACAAAATGACAGTTAAGGATCATATAACTTTGGTGAACAATGAAAAGTATACAAATAAACCACACATATGAAACAGAACGACCACCAAAATATGAGCACAAGCAAAACACACAACCCACTAGGTTCTATTCTATTTTATATCTTATGGTCCCATAGGGTGGGCAATAGGAGCTTAACTCAGACTATATGGCTTGTCGGTTATGGATCAAAGAAACTGATAACTTGAAACTAAGAACATCAAGCATGCCTCAGATGTTCTATGAGACAATTATCTTAGTGTGAAGATGACGATTGAATGCCCTATCAGTATCAAGGAATTCGATAAAGGATCGCATAAAACCTGTCCCATTTCTCTATCATACTCTGACGTTGTAATTGCACAGAAGCAACTACCTCATTATCTCAAGACTACTACACCCAAGGGACAATCTCTGCCACATGTTGTACAACATACATACTAATTATTAATAGTAATCACAAAAGGTATTAGTTCACAACAAATATGCATAGGAACATTCTAGTAATCGACCGAATTTCCCTAATTAGGAAGAAAGTACCTACTTGGCTAGACCTTCCTCCAACCTATACTGTTCATCGACGGACCATTCCACCGCGAGGCCCGTATCGTGCTTCAACCCTGGAACCGAATCCAACAAAAGCGGCGAGGAAGGACCAACCGCAGCACCGGCGCCCAAATTGACGCTTCCCCCGGGGCTATTGTAATAATTCGCCATGGAAATCAGGTCGTACCCCCCTGAGCCAGTGCTGCTGTTGCTCATCGACCCACCCGGTTTGTACAGTACACTCTGCTGATGAAACCCGGGGTTAAACTCGCCCTCCATGTGTTTGTCAAATTGCAGCACACCTTCAATTTTCCGACGAACATCTGCCGCCAAATGATCGAGTCTACCCAATTAGTCACATTAACATCACTGAGTGCCGCAATTCGAGTTCCAATTCCACAAGAGAAATCAAAACGGCACTTTAAGACGATGTGGACAGCAATTTAAAGGAGGGGTGCTGCTGTTATGGCTGTTAGCTTTATACAAGTAGAATGGAAAATGCTTTCCTCTTTTGCTGTGTTATAATTGCATATATAATTAAGCTAAAAGTAGCATTATTCAGATATATATATATATATACAGATGCTATGGTGGAAATTGGAATAGATGGATATTTCTCTGTTGCTCAACAGTGCAGTGCACCCTCCATTTCAGGGTTCTCAGTTGGGTCTTCATCACATTTCATTAATATCTTTTTCAACTCAACTAATAACTCAATTTTGATTGACTCACTATATAAATAGTGGTGCTCGTATTTAAATACTCCCTCCGTTCCAATCTTCGTAAAATTGTGACTGTTCATAAGTATTTAGGGCGTGTTTTGAAACACTTAAAACCGCTTTCCAGAAGCACTTATTTTCAAAGCTCTCTCTCACAACTTTTAAAAATAAGTGCTTCTGGAAGCTGTTTTAAGTGTTTCAAAACACACCCTTAGTGTAATAGTGGAATAGTGATAAAGTGGTGGGGTATGAAGAGTTATTTATTAGTATTTTATATGATAAAGTGGTGGGTAATTGAGGGTAGAAAATATTGTTTATTAATATTTTATGTGATAAAGTGATAAAATGTGTAAGTAACTTTATCATAAAGATTGAGACAAAAAAAGTTGGTACTTTACCATAAAGATTGAGACTGAGTGAGTACAATTTATTTAAAAAATAATAATTTTAATTAAATTTTCATATTATAATTCCATGTCAATTCTAAAATGATCTCTGTCATGATTTATATATATGATTTCTTTTTTATCCAAATAAAGTGCAAGGCATATATCTATTGAGAAGGTCATTCGTAAACATTGAACGTTCTCATGCATGCATTTAATGTGTGTTTATATATTTTATTTAATTTATAATTTAATTATAGTTTTAAACAAAAATATTATTGGATAAGTTGTCACATTTTATTATATTGTTGTGTTTAATAAAAGGCTAGGTCTTGTATGCATCTGGGTGCACCGTGCACTCATAATACGTTTAAGCGTACAACTTGTTATGCTAAAAAGTGCGATTTATTTATACAGAAAAGTGCAACTGTTAATATAGGAACATAGTTGCATGCTTCTGTTTGGAATAGTTGCACGTTTCTGTTTTGTATAGTTGCACGCTTCTAAAATGCACTATGAGTGCACGGTGCACCCGGGTGCACATGAGACCTACTCTTAATAAAAAAATTGTAACAATTACGATTTGAACCTTGCACCTCTTAAATAATATTTATATTACTTACCAACTAAGTCAATCTATAAAATTTTAAATATTTTTTTATTGTCTACTAGCTTCTTTGTACTAATCTTTGAGAAGGTCTTGTGTGAAATATTGCACACTAGTGTTATGTGCAATACCACACAAATAAGAAGAAAAGACTGAAAATTCGCGGGATGGCTGGGGCGGGTCGGGGTGCGGGCCTGGCGGACCAATATATATTTATTGAAGGATATGTTTATCAAATATGTGTTGTAGCCTAGTGGTTTAGGTCTGTTGTTAAGGTATTTGGTCGTAGGTTCAATTCTTACTGAGCACATAATTTTTAATTTTTTTTGTCAGGTTTTTGTGTGTTACTACATCTATGTTTAAGTGTTACTACATTGTTATATTGAAATAACTTCATAAACTTCATATATTACGTAACATGTATTAAAACATAACGTAACACATAAATGTTCATAAGGTAACACATTGTTGTTCATATGGTAACACTGAGTATTCACATAGTATTGCGACATGTATACAGTATTACATATTACTAAAAAAAACAAGTGTTACTACATGAACAAAAAGTGTTACCCTATGAAGAATAATGTGTTACCACATGAACAAAACCAGTACAAGCGCGAAAAAAAATCTCCAGTCCAAAATTACATATTTAAACAACAACTTGATGTGTTACTACATGAACAAAAGAGTGTACCCTATGAACAAAAAAGTTTTACTACATGAACAAAAACCAGTACAAGCGCGAAAAAAAATCATTAGTCCCAAATTACAGATCAAAGAACAGCGTGAGAAGAGAAGTTTTATTCAATCAAATTCCATACAACAACAACAATAAAAATATCAGAAGCAATATTAATTTATTCAAATCTTACAAACTAATTAGAAACACATATCTATTTCTTCATATCGAAGACGGTCAAGAGATTGCTAGTAAGCCTGAGCACCTCGTCGAAAAAAAATCTGATAGATCGCGAAAGAAGGAGAACCTAGATCGCGAGGAAGAAGAAACAGCGAACGCGGATCCGAATGGCATGGGCCTGACCGCGAGAAATAAAAAAGCCTTAATTTAGGCTAATTGCACATATCACTTATATGCAATATTGCATACAAGTTTTTGCGCTAATCTTTATTTTATATCTAACATTTTATCATACATCGATTTTTTAAACATTCCTCAAGCTCGCTAATATGGATTTTCTAGTGCTTACGTGTCGCATTATTGTGCATTTCGATGATGCATTAGGAATTCAAAATTATGTAAAAAGTAAATAATGATTTTAATTTATAGTTAATGATGACATGTCACAATATAATTAGTTTCTAATTATTTAGGTATTTAAAGTATATGTGAATGTTATAAAATGTGTAGTTAATATTAATTAGTTTATATTTTATTTATTTAACTTTATAATATTGTTTATTTATCTTTATTTAGTTAATTTTTATTTGACTTAATTTAATATAAGTAAAATATTTAATTTTTTTTAAAGTTGTTTCATTTTTCTCCTTAAATTTTTCATCGATTTCTTTTGTTTTGATTTATAGGTTTTAACTTAATATTAAAATGGATAAATAATATTTGATACAATAATTTTATTTCAATGTTTAAGCAAATTTACTAATATAGAGCTTAAACAGTTATTAATTCATGTATAATGCATTTATTCACATATTTATATTTTTAATTATTAAATATTACTATTTACTAAAAATGTTGTATTTTTTTAATTGAAAGACCGCGTAACACACAAGCACTGAACTAATGTAAATATTTTTGGTTTTCTCTAGATTGGAGAACATACAAGTGTTCATATATGTCATATTCATGGCAAAGTCTTTCATAGGGGTGGTTGGATATGGTACACCTAGGCAGGGGCGAATCCAGAAATTGATGAAGGGGTGGGCTAGAAAAAACAATTTTGATAAGATTAAATTTTGTATCCACTAGATCCACCGTGCACTTCATAGTGTACTTTAAAATCATGCAATTTGCTACAGTGAAATATACAATTTTGGGTATTTTTATTTTAAGACAAATAATTTAATTGAATTAGAAGCAAATTGAGTTTATATAGACTGGGCTAAAAACTTAATAATTCAAATTAATTATATATAATATATATATGTTGCGAGTCATTTTTTACGGAGAGTATTATGTGGCTAATTTGGTAACAACTCACAAACAAAATGATTAATCGAACAAGAACACTGCGGGAAGAACCGTAGTTCTTCCCTGAAATGTGGGTGTAGGTATATAAGTGGAATGAGGGAAACATTCCAGTGTGTGTCTTTACAATGAACTGTGAGGTCCTTTATATAAAGAGGATCAGCACGACAAATCATAAGCACGACATATCGTTAAGCACGACAAGTCATGTGCATAAAGCATGACAAAACATATGCGTAAGCACGACAAATCATGTGGTCTCGGTGGGACCTGCTGACGTGCGATAGCCTTCAGATTATCTGAGCCTTCAGGTTCTCTGATGTGTGATAAATCTGGTGATGCTGACGTGTGATTTATCTGAGCACAACAATATAATATAAAGAATTTGGAGACGAGTTGGGTGGAGCTGGGGCCGCCCACCCCTTAGATCCGCCCATGCACCTAGGGGTGGAAAAAATATCGAAAATTTTGATACATCACTTATCATATCAAAAAGCACCGAATTTATAAAAAAAAATGGCGCATTGTGATACTATATCAAAAGGTTTTGGTACGATAACGGTATGAAAAATAAAAAATATCAATTTTTTGGTATATATCAATATATCGACAATAAATTGATATTTGGATATTACGATTTCTCGGTATCTTGTCGTAATCGGTATGAAACGGTTCGACATGGAACGATATATAAAAATTTTGGTATGAAATGGTATTTTTCCAAAAATTCGGTATGGTACGATTTTCTAAATTTTTGGTACGATATACAACATGAAATTTTAATATCGAAATTTTCAGTACGATAATGGTATGATTTTTTTGATACTAAAAATGTAAGTACTCTATACGGTATGGTTCGATATTTTCTGTACAATATGGTATGTCAGCCCTAGGTATACCAGAAAAATTGTTCTATATCATATATCGTATTAAATTTTTTGATAAATAAAAAAAACTATTATTATCGTACTAAAATTTCGGTATACCTAATTTTAGAATTTTATCAGTATACACTATCACATACCGAAATTTTGGTATACTAATTCAAAATGAAATTTTGATTTACCAAAGTACCTGTTTTTATGCTTAACATACTGTATCAAAATTTTACGCTATGATATTCCTAAAAATTCAGTATTTTTTTATTAAATAAGTACGGTAAATTAAAATTTTTGTATTTTTTTCACAAAAATAGACCTGCTTTTTATTTATATTTTTCCCATAAAGATAGACTTGTTACTATATTCAAGATATCTTTAAATGTTTATTTCCATAATTTGTTCCAATTTAATGTAACTTGTTGCTAACATTGTCTTTGTATATCAGTAGACATAAGGACAAAAATAGAAAAGCAAACCAACAACATAATATTCCAACTCTCATAACTTTTATTTCCTATTCTGTATAGAAAAACCAATAAATCTATCTTTGTGAGATCGGAGAAGTGTGTATTTAAAAGTTCTTTTAGCTTTTATCTTCAAAAAATCAATTAATTTTTTTTAACACAAACCATCCCGAAACATGGTACAGCATATGCAAGGCATTCATAGAATCCAGGATGGGATCTTAACTCCGGACCAATCTTGAGGACCGAGAGAGGTAGTCGCAAATTTGGACAAATTGTGTGCAGCTACAATATGTGATCGTGGGTTGTAGCAAAAGTCCTGCGCTAGGACTACCAAATCTAAGTTTCGAAGCGCGTCCAGACTGAAGGTTTTCGGGCCGAAGAATCGCTTATCAGTGGAAATGGCCTTCACTACCATCTGGGAGTCAGATCGGACATGAACAAGATGGACATTGAACTGATCCGATCCGTCTGGGAGAAACCGATGGTGCGGTAATTGGATTGATGAAGCACCTATAGAAGGAGGCTGATGTAGAATGTCACATCTTGTGCTCCAAACCCCCACATCAAGATCGCCCACCGCTCAAACTCGACTTGTGTATCGATTCCGCATAAAGTGGATAATGTCCAAGATGATATTTTTGTTGGGATCGCTCCAATTGCTTCCCACATATGTTTAACCGGGGACAATAAAGTAAAATGTGAGCCATATGACACCAAAACACACAACATACAAGATGAATTATCGTTGGACATGTCGGAAACCGGGGTTAATCCCTCGAAGGAAGGAAATTATGTGTCAAACGCCACAAGAAAAACCCTAAAGGGATGGTGAGTGCCCACATTCATTTCCACGTGTCAAAAGTGCTCCAAAGTTTAAAAATTGGAAACACTCGCCTTTTGACATCCCGAAGTTGAGAGCAAGAATGAGATGCACCATTGGATTGTTGATAATTGACTGTAAGGTATTCGCCATTCGGCATATGTCTCAAGAGATTCTAGATCCGGGGTGGGCTCACGGGTAGTGGAATACTACATATAGCATTTGCCTCGTGATGAAAAAAAAAATGCACCAGGCAATAAGGGTCCGATCCCATAAGATATTTCGGATCCCGGGGGGTATCTTGCAACTTTTGAATTGGCACATACGACCTTTTAGTGAGGTATCTGACATCGTGAGGCTATCCGACTAACCTCTCGTAGAGACAACCGTTGAGACGATGGATCAACTCAAAGTACCTTCTCAAATATGTCCCACGTCCACGAACGTAATCCGGTGGGAGGATTATCAACGAACGATTTTAATCTTAAAGGAGAAAATAAAATATTTGGCCACCACCTTTGTGGATTTCTAATTTTTCCAACACATGGAATTGCACTTGGGGATGAAAAATCCATCCCCTATTTATAATACTAGGGTGGTAAAAAATTTTGACCTAGGAATAAGATGGGAAAATCTTTTTCTTGATCTCCAAGAAATCTTGAATATATCTAATATATTCTTTTCTCCATATTTAAAATATTCCACAAAAATTCCACCTCCTAATATTAAGGAAATTTTTAAAAAAACAACTAGTTAGGAAAGAGATAGAATCTTTGACTTTTCTTGAATTTATGGGATAAACTTGTATTCCAATAATACTTATTCCATAAAATCTTTCCAAGAAAATCTTCTCTCTCTTCCTATCAATTATTTTCGAAAATTAATGAGAAAAAATAAGGCAAAATATTTTCTTCTCCTTTTCATTAAGTGGACTTTAGTTTGGGCTATTTGAGGGACATTTAGGAGAATTAAGATTGGACCTCCAATGGGCTATGAAGCTTTAATATTTAGCCAAAATATTATTCAAGCCCATTAATATTAATTTACTCCACTATAAAATTAATATTGAACTATCCATCTTAACCCACATTACGACTTCACAATAATATGGCTCCCGGTCATTATTTCCCGCTTTTAAGATTATCTTAGTCCACTAATTAATTAAGCCACTGAACAGACTTTATAGTAATTAATATCTTTGTCCTTGGAGTAAATACATTTCAACATTATTATCCATACCGGAAATAAATTTCCACTTGCAAGATTTGGTATGATAAAGATTCTCGAGCCCACCAAGGGGACAAATCAAGCAAGTCGCATTTACGCGATTCTCCGAGATAAATCTTAGCAATCGTCATGTAATTAATAATATTGCCCAAGATACAAGGTATTGGATCACATTGATTCTCTTCCAATCATAAGTTAAAGCAATAGTTATTAATTTCACGATCCTATTTAAGGAACGGGATTAAGAAATAACGCACCACCCGAGGTCTAAATTCTTGTATATTCAAGATCAAGAATTTATCCTCTTGTAGGTCCTTTTCAAGAAGTCGGGATGCATTAGTGTAATCCATTGGTCAAGACAAACCAATCAATCGAGCCTTACACTTCAACCTTTCATGATGGGTTGTTCATTTCCATCTGGTTTTGTGAATTTGTACTTAGTCACGAGGAATCGCTAATTTGATATTACGTGATCTGGTATCACCAAATTAACTACAACGTAACACGTCTTGACTTTTATCGAGCGAATATGTCAAAGAAATATATATAACATTCATTCATATTCAATGCAACATGTGATAAATAATTTATTTCAAAGAAAATAAATAAGAAATTTAGTTTGGTTATAAAGTAAAAGCATACTTTTTCAAGATAACCCCAACAATCTCCCACTTATACTCAAAAGCTTTTAAGTATACTACAAAGATGTCTCGTGGTTCTATGTGACATCTAATGTCACCCCTACACTAACCTAATAATATTTCTCCCAATTATGCTCAAAGACATCGACAATGCTCTTGACACCCATTCCTTCCACATGTCTCGAATGTACTCGAGGCGACCCTTTGTGAATGGACTCGCTAGGTTGTCTTCGAGACGCAATCTTTGCCACCTTATGTCTCATCTCTTAACGATTTCTCATATAAGATGATATTTTCTTTTCTATGTGTTGGCCTTGTGGGCTCTCGGTTCCCTAGAATTTGAAAAAGCATTATCAAAGAAACCGTGATTGTGTTGGGCAAATCCCGAAACGTCAAGTCCACAGAAAGTTCTTGAGCCAAATCGTTTTTTCGCCGCTTCCTGGCAGCCTACAGGGCTTCCATGGTAGAATCGGTGATGCATTTCGCTTAAAGCTTCTCCATGTCATGGCTCCTCCCCCATGCAAAAAAACACACTACCCGAAGGTTGACTTTCCGAGTCTATGTCCGATTTGGAAATCTGAGTCCGTATAACCGATGGGGGATTAGACCGTCCGATTGATAAACTAACATTATGTCCCGTGTCATCTTCGATACTTGTAATGTTCTTAACCGATTCAATGCTCTTTTCAGGTTACTTTGATATCTTGCTACCATTCCTATTAAATGGATGAGATATCCGATCTCGTGCACAACATTGCATACATGAGGCTTACAACCAAGCATAAGGAATACCCTTCATGTCATCTATTTTTTTTGTGTCTTGGGACACATTTATGATAGATGGATTCCGTGTCCGAAAGGTACAAAACCTTTCTTGGAATCTTGCATGTTCTCAAAACGTGTGTATAAACGAAATTTTGCGAAAGTCCGATCATCATTTTCTTGCGATCTCGAGTGATCTTGATCCCTAGGATGTGACCGGCTTCTCCCAAGTCCTTCATATCAAACTATTTTGACAGCCATGCCCTTAGGTCTGACAACATCTTTACATCGTTCCCGATTAGCAGAATGTCATCTACGTATAGTACCAAGAATACCAAGGCAGTTCTGTCACGCTTTCTATACACACAACTTTCAAAATTATTTTGATCAAAATCGTAGGATTTTACAACTTGATCAAAACACTGATTCCAAGCACGGGATGCATGCTTTAACCCATAAATGGACTTCTTAAGCTTACAAACCAGATGCTCTTGGCCTTTTTCAATGAAGCCTTCGGGTTGTTGCATATAGATTTTCTCGTCAAGACATCCGTTGAGGAAAACTGTCTTGACATCCATTTGCCAGATCTCAAAGTCTAGGTGCGCAGCAATCGATAAGAGAACTCAGATGGACTTGAGCATGGCTACGGGCGAAAATGTTTCCTCATAGTCGATCCATTCTTTCTGAGTGTACCCTTTCGCCACGAGTCTTGCTTTAAAGGTTTCAACCTTTCCGTCCGGTTCCCTGTTTCTCTTGTATACCCACTGGCATCCAATGGGTTTCACCCCATTAAGTGGTTCGACTAGCTCCCACACTTTATTGTGATCCATTGAACCCATCTCGGCTTCCATTATTGTTTCCCAAGATGTCGCATCCTTGTCCTGGATCGCCTCATTGTAGGACCATGGATCTGATTCTTCTCCTAAGATCAAGTCTGAGGACTCTTCGATCCCTAAGAATCGCTCGGGTTGTCTGATAACCCTCCTACTACGACGAGGTTTTGGTTGTGTAATTGTGACGCGTGGTATGTCGTCTAGTACAGTTGGCAACGGAGTTGGCCCCCTAAGTTCTTCTAAGGTAATCTCGCTTCTACGCTTTTTATCATTCATATAGTCTTCTTCCAAGAATCTAAAGTGCGTACTGATTACGACCTTTTGATCTTCGGGACCATAGAACATGCATCCCTTCATTCCTTTGGGGTACCCCATAAACAACCTTAATTCCGAACGTGCATCCAATTTCCCAGCTTCCCTATCCAACACGTATGCCGGACACCCCCAGATCCTCATGTGTCCTAAGCTGGGGGTGTCCGGCATACCTGTTGTAATCATTGATAAACGTAATGAAATACTCATAGCCACCTCTTGCTTTGATTTGCATTGGACCACATACATCGGTGTGAACGATCTCCAACACTTCTTTAGCTCTAAGCCCCTTGGCTCCAAGTGCCCTCTTTGTCATCTTACCCTCCAAACATGATTCGCAAGTTGGAAATGGTTCAATCAGGAGGGACTCCAATGAACCATCTTGGACCAACCTTTGGATCCTTTTTGGATTAATATGACCTAATCAAACTTTTTGCTAAAGAAGTGTCTGTTGGGGTTATACTGAAAAGTATGCTTTTACTTTGTATAACCAAACTGAATTTCTTATTTATTTTACTGAAATAAATTATTTATCACATGTTGCATTAAATATGAATGAATGTTATATATATTTATTACATACCCGTTCGATAAAGTCAGTACGTGTTACGTTGTAGTTAATTTGGTGATACCAGATCACAGAAGATCAAATTAACAGTTCCTCGTGACTAAGTACAAATTCACAACCCAGATGGAAATGAACAACCCATCATGAAAGGTTGAAGTGTAAGGCTCGGATTGGCTTGTCTTGACCAAGAGATTACACTAGTGCATCCTGATGCGCTGAAAAGGACATACAGGAGGATAGAGTCTTCGGTACTGAATATACAAGAATTACACCTCAGTGGTTCGTTATTTCTTAATCTCCGTTCCTTCCTTAAATAGGATCGTGTGAAATTAATAACTATTGCTTTGACTTATGATGGGAAGAGAATCAATGTGATTCGATACCTTGTATCTTGGGCAATATTATTAGTTACATGACGATTGCTAAGATTTAATACGGAGAATCGTGTGCAAGTATGACTTGCTTAATTTGTCCCCTTGGTGGGCTCAGAATCTTTATCATACCAAATCTTGCAAGTGGAAATTTATTTTCGGTATGGATAATAATGTTGAGCTGTCTTTACTCCAAGGACAAAGATATTAATTAATATAAAGTCTGTTCAGTGACTTAATTAATTAGTGGACTAAGATAATCTTAAACGCGGGAAATAATGACCGGGAGTCATATTATTGTGAAGTCCTAATGTGGGTTAAGATGGATAGTTCAATATTAATTTTATAGTGGAGTAAATTAATATTAATGGGCTTGAATAATATTTTGGCTAAATATTAAAGCTTTGTAGCCTATTGGAGGTCCAATCTTAATTCTCCTAAAGGCCCCTCAAATAGCCCAAACTAAAGTCCAATTAATGAAAAAGAGAAGAAAATATTTTGGCTTATTTTTCCACAATAATTTTGAAAATTTGGGTAGGGAAGAGAAAAAGATTTTTTTCTTGTTTTTCTTGGAAAGATTTTATGGAATAAGTATTCTTGAGATACAAGTTTATCCCATAAATTCAAGAAAGGAAAAAGATCTTATTTCTTCCTATTTCATGAGATATTTTCGAAAATATTGAACAAGAAAGGAGGAGGAAATTTTGTTGGGAGATATTTTGGGAAATATAATATATTGGAGATTGTATCTTGAGGAAGAAGCAAAGAAATTTCACAATGCCCAACTAGACCTAAATTTTCGTCCCCCCTAGTCTATAAATAGAGGATGAATTTTTCATCCCCAAGTGCAATTCCATGTGTTGGAAAAACTAGAAATCCACAAAGGTGGTGGCCAAATATTTTATTTTCTCCTTTTAGATTAAAATCGTTCGTTGATAATCCTCCCACCGGATTACGTTCGTGGACGTGGTGTTGGGGAATTATTTGCACGGATCTATTCGGGATAAATATTTAAATACAAATTTAATTCTGATAATTATTACTAGCATGAATTAATCCTATATTAATTCAAATAATAATTCAACAACAAATCATGCATATAAAAGTTCACGTAAATCCTAAGCGCGAATTTCACGAGTTTACGTGAACGCACCTCTTGGAGTGGCAATGGTCTTGTTGATTAGACACACCAAAAAACCTTCCCAAGTATTCCCTTAATCCTTTCGACAATCCGGTGGTAGGATAAGAACAATTAACAAAAGGAAAATAAACTTTGTTGCACCACCTTGTTGGATTTACTAATTTTTCCAAAGACATGGAATTGTACTTGGGAATGAAACACTCATCCCCTATTTATTGTGGTGGTCTAAAATTTGGGATAAAATAACATGGGAAAATCTTTTTCTTGATCTCCAAGAAATCTTGAATATATCTCATATATTCTTTTCTCCATAATTAAAATATTCCACAAAAATCCCAACTCCTCTTTGTTATGGAATTTCCAAATATAGGAACAAGAATCCAAGATTTGGATCTTCTTGAATTTATGAAATATTCTTGTATTTCAAGAAATACATATCTTTCATAATATCTTTTCAAGAAAATCTTTCTTGCCCTTTATATTTCAAAATTTTTGAAATTTACTATATGGGATAACAGTGGGAGATTTCTTGAATTTAATGAGATAATCTTGTATTCCAAGAATACATATCTTCATTCCATAACAAAATTCAAAGAAAATCTTTTCCCCTTTTAATCCATAATTTTAAAAAGTTAAAAAAAAAGGCAACAATATTTATTTTATTTTTAAACACCTTTTTCAGGTTATTGGACTTTTATGTTGGGCTACTTAGGGGGCCTTTAGGAGAATTAAGATTGGACCTTCCAATGGATCTTGAATTATCAATATTGAGCCACAATATTATTCAAACCCATAAATATTAATTAATCCCACTACATAATTAATTCAGACTATCCCTCTTAACCCATATTATCATCAATATGGCTCCGGTTATTATTTCCGTGTTTAAGATTATCTAGCCCATTAATTAATTCAAGCAAATCAAATAGCTTTCCATTAATTAATATATTTTGTCTTTGGTTAAGGAATGGATTAACATTATTATCCATACCGAAAAACTAGTTCCACTTGCAAGATTTGGTACGATAAACTTATGAACAAGGGGCAAATCGAACAAAGCAAGATTTTACGATTCTCCAGATAAATCTTAGCAATCGATGTGACCAATAATATTGCCCAAGATAAAAAGTATTGAATCTCATTGATTCTCTACCCATGATAAGTCAAAGCAATAGTTACCAACCACACGTGATCCTATTTAAGGGACGAAGATTAAGAAATAACGACCGAGGTCTAATTCTTCCTTGTTGATTCTCAAGAATTTGAGGTCCTATTCAAAGGCATCACCATGCACTAGTGTAATCTCTTGGTCAAGACAAGCCAATCCAAGCCTTACACTTCAACCTTTCACGATGGATTGTTCATTTCCATCTAGGTCGTGAATGGTGTACTTTTTTGGTTACAAGGTTATTAATTTAATCTTTTGTGATCCGGTATCACTAAATTAAGTACAATGTAACAACTATTTATTCAATTATGCATTAAATATATGTAACATTCGATGATATTTAAAGCATGTGATAAACAATTTATTTCAAAGAAAATAAGTAAGAAATTAGGTTTTGATTATACAAAGTAAAAGCATACTTTCCAAAGATAATCCCAACAATCTCCCACTTATACTCAAAGTCCGCTTTTAAGTATACTACAACATGTCTCGTGTAGTTCTAACACGTGACATCTAATGTCACCTACACGAACCTAATAATTTCTCCCAATTATACTCAAAGCAGATTGACAACGGTCTTGACACCCATTCCTTCCACATGTCTCTCGAATGTATTCTCGAGGCCACCTTTGTGAATAGATCTCGCTAGGTTGTCTTTCGACGCTATCTTTGCCAATTTATATCTCCTCTCTTAACGATATCTCGTATAAGATGGTATTTCTTTTCAATGTGTTCTTTGGCCTTGTGGGCTCTTGATTCCCTTGAATTTGCAATCGCTCCCAAGATTATCACAATAAACATGATTATGTTAGGCAAATTCGAACTACATCCAAGTCCACTAGGAACGAGGCTTCACAAGTTAGCCTACATATTCGCTTCCATGGTAGAATCGGTGATGATTTCGCTTAACGCTTCTCCATGTCATAGCTCCTCCCCCATGCAAAACACACTACCGGGGAGGTAGATTTTTTTCGAATCTAAGTCCGATTGGAAATCCGAGTCCAGAAATACCGATGGGGATTAAACTATCCGATTGATAAATTAACATTATATCTCGAGTTCTTTTTCAGATACTTCGTATGTGTTTTAATCGTCATTCAATGTTCTTTTTCCCAGGTTACTTTGATATCTTGCCACCATCCCAACTAAAGAAAGCAGATATCCGGTCTCGCATAACATTGCATACATACATAAGGCTTCCCACAACCGTAGAAGCATATGGAATGTTTTTCATGTCATCTATCTCCTTTCTTGTCTTAGAGCACATTTTTTGGATAGATGGATTCCATGTCCGAAAAGGTACAAAACCTTTCTTGGAATCTTGCATGTTGAATCGCTTCAAAGCGGTGTGTATATATATGAATCTGCGACAAAGCCTATCATCATTTTCTTGCGATCTTGAGTGATCTTGATCCCAAGGAAGTGGGCGGCTTCCCCCAAGTCCTTCATATCAAACTATTTTGAAAGCCATGCCCTTAGGTCCGACAACATCTTTACATCGTTCCGATGATTAGAATGTCATCTACGATAGTACTAAGAATACCAATGCAGATTCCAAATGCTTTTTTGTACATACAACTTTCAAACTCATTTTGATTAAACCCATAAGATTTTATAACATGATCAAAACATTGGTTCCAAGCTGGATGCATGCTTTAACCCGTAAATGGACTTCTTGAGCTTACAAACTTGGTGTTCTTGGCCTTTTCAATGAAGCCTTGGGGTTGTTGCATATAGATTTCTTCATCTAGACATCCGTTGAGGAAAACCGTCTTGACATCCATTTGCCGATTTCAAAGTCTAGATCTTGTGAAGAATCGATAAGAGAATTCAGATGGACTTGAGCATGGCTACTGGCGAAAAAGTTTCCTCATAGTCGATCCATTCTTTTTCGAGTATAACCTTTTCGCCAAGCAGTCTTGCTTTAAAGGTTTCAACCTTCCCATCCGGTCCTCTTTTTCTCTTGTACACCCACTTGCAACCAATGGGTTTGACCCCATTAAGTGGTTCGACTAGCTCCCACACTTTATTATGATCCATAGAACCCATTTCGCTTTCATTATTATTTGCCAAGATGTCGCATCCTTGTCTTGGATTGCCTCATCATATGTCCATGGATCCGATTCATCTTGTCCGGGAATCAAGTCCAAGGACTCTCCTATTCCCATGAATCTCGGTTGTCTCACAACCCTCCCACTACGATGAGGTTCGGGTTGTGTTAGTGTGTCGTTTGGTATGTCATCTTGTACAATTTGTAATCGAGGTTAGCCCTCTTAGCTCATTTAAGGTAATCTCACTTCGGGTCTTCTTTTCTTCATATAAGTCTTCTTCCAAAAATCTAAAGTGGGTGCTTATTACCACCTTTTTTTGGGACCATAGAACATACATTTTGTTCCTCGGGGTATCCCACAAACAACCTTAATTCGATCGAGGATCCAATTTTTCGCTTCCTTGTCCAACACGTAGGCGGACACCCCAAATCTTCATGTGTGACGGGCTTGCGCCCGGTCCACAATTTTTTGGGAGTTTTGGGAACCGATTTGGATGGCACAAGTTAGAAACAGGCATGTTTTCCAAGGCATGACCATTCCTTGGGAAGATCCACATAACTCATCATAGATCTAACCATTTCCAAAAAGTTATGTTTCTTCGCTCCGCAATCCCGTTTTTTTGAGGGTTCCTATCCCTGGGATGCAATCCCTTTATCGATAAGTAGTTCAAAACTCATCGTTGCATCCTCCACGTCGGATCGTAGAGACTTGATACGTTTTCCCTATGATTCTAAGCTTGAGCCTTAAATTCTTTTGAATTTCTCAAAGGTATCGAATGAAATGCTTCATAAGGAAAATTGCTTTGATTTGATTGACCATCAATAAAAGTGACAAAATACTCATAACCTCCTCTTGCTTTGGTTGACATTGGACCACATACATCTGTGTGCGATTTCTAACACTTCTTGGCTCTATTTGTAGCTCTGAATGCCCTCTTGGTCATTTTACCCTCCAAACATGATTCGCGGAGTTGGAATTGGTTCAACTTGGAGAAACTCCAATGAACCATCTTGGACCAACCTTTGGATCCTCTTTTTATGGATTAATCTTAGATGCCATAATCAAACTTTTTTCGATGAAGCTTGATTGATGTGTTATAGGATGCATTTCGAAAAGTGGTGTGCACTTTTAATTGTATAGAGGTTATTCGACAACGTTCCATGACGTATAAATTTATTTGGTAACAACTTTATTAAAAATAAATTATCCATCAAGATAAAGTTTGCGAAATTAAATTCTTTATAAAATGAACTTAAAGAACATCTTTAAAATTAAAACTCTGTCTTCGATAAAAATTTGCCACTCTCGTGAGCATTACGTGTGATGAGGATCTCATTTCACTAATACCTTGAACCCCCGTAAAAGTGAAACAAACATGATCAAGTGGATCCCAGATCCACTACCCATAAATGGGAGGCAACGCCGCTAACAAGTTTCAACAACTAGATGGAAATGAACTTTCCATTCCTTTTGGGGTTGAACAGTGACCTCCAATGTCCTTTTTTCACCAAGAGATTAAAACATTTTCCTTTTTGTACTTTCTTGACACCCAAAACTAGAGTCTTTTTTCTCATTTTTCTTAGTGATGAGATTGATTTGTTTACGACCACTTTCCTTTTCTCTAGACTTGCCTTCCATTGGCCTAGATCTTTGAATCACCAATACGTCTTTTCTTTTCCTAAATGCTTCTTCTATTCTCCAAGGCTTCTTGTAGAATGTCCATAGTAAACATGTGATCACTCATCACAAAACTACAAATAAAACCCATGAAGCACCTTGGAAGAGTTAGCAAAAGAAATTGATTGAAATTAATCATACTTAGTACCGAGATAAGCGGTTTTTCAAAATGGGGAAGAACAATCAATGTGATTGTTCCGATACCATCTTTATCTTTGGGCAATTTTTAATTATTGAGTTTTTTGTTAAAAATATTTCTTCAAGACTTTGCTAATTTTTAAGACTCAACATCTTCATGAATGTGTCTCAAATCTTGAGACAATGAAGTCAAGATTACCGTTTCATGGGTTCATTCTTTCCCAAATATTATACAAGTGTCTTTTTCCAAGATTAATTGATTCAAATTTATTTTTGGGTACATCAAGAATAATAATGTTTGAGTTGACAAAACTCAAGGACAAAGATATTAAGTTTAATATTAATTGGTGTTCTTTGAGTGACTTGGATTAAAATTAGACATGGACTGAAAAGATAATAATTTGCATAAACAAATATAAAAAATTTGATCACATGTTTCATATTAAAATCTCAAAAAAAAATATGAAAGTCCTAATGTGGGTTAAGATGGATAGTTCATTATTTAAAATTTTATAAAAGTGGATTATAAGCCTTTAATATCTAGATTAATAGTTAGCTTGAATAATATAAAATTTTGGTATAAATATCAATTTTATACCTAAGTAATAACCATGATTAAAATACGTAAATATTATTTCGCTTGAACGAGCCTCTCATGGGGAGGATCATCATCGCCACTAGTAATAAATCCACAATCATCCTAAAGTCGAATTTATGAAAAAAGAAAATATTTTGGCTTATTTTTCCAAAATAATTTAAATAAATTGGGGTCAAAATTAATTCAATTTTATTAAAAAAATTTTTAATTATTTTACTTAGTAATTTTGAAGGTGAGATTTTTTTCATTGGAATACAAACACATTTAAACAAATTAAATGAAATCACAACAATTTATCCCCGAAAAAATAAAATATCAAGAAACAAAATCCAATTGTCATGGTTTGATTTTTTCTTGACTTGATTTTCGCCGCCTTGAGATATTTTCGAAAAAAACTATTGAACAAGAAAGGAGGAGGAAATTTTGTTGGGAGATATTTTGGGAAATATAATATATTGGAGATTGTATCTTGAGTCCGCCATCCAAGCAAAAAATTTCTCAATGCCCAACTAGACCTAAATTTTAACGCCGCGTGCCCCCTGGCACAGTCTATAAATAGATAGATGATCATTTTTTTCATCCCGATCCGGTTATAATTTATTTACAAAAAATAAATGTGTTGGAAAAATTATATTGATCAAATCAAACAAATCCTAAAGGTGGATTTTCTGGCCAAATATTTTAAAAACCACAATTTTATCATTTTAGATTAAAATCAATTGGATACCGCAAAAAGATATGCAATTATAATCCAATTTCAAATTTAATGATAACTAATTAAATTACAATTTAAAATTGAGGCGAGGTGTTGGGGAATTGGAGAATTATTTGCACGGATCTATTCGGGATAAATATTTAAATACAAATTTAATTTTGATAATTATTACTAGCATGAATTAATCCTATATTAATTCAAATAATAATTCAACAACAAATCATGCATATAATCAGTTCACGTAAATCCTACGCATGCGGAATTTCTACGAGTTTACGTGAACGTACCTCTTGGAGTGGCAATGGTCTTGTTGATTAGACACACCAAAAAAACCTTCCCAAGTATTCCCTTAATCCTTGCTCGACAATCCGGTGGTAGGATGCTCGCGAACAATTAACAAAAAGAAAAATAAACTTTGTTACACCACCTTTGTGGATTTACTAATTTTTCCAGCACATGGAATTGTACTTGGGAATGAAACACTCATCCCCTATTTATAGAGGTGTGGTGGTCGAAAATTTGGGATAAAATAATATGGGAAAATCTTTTTCTTGATCTCCAAGAAATCTTGAATATATCTCATATATTCTTTTCTCCATAATTAAAATATTCCACAAAAATCCCAACTCCTCTTTGTTATGGGAATTTTGAAAATATAGGAACAAGAATCCAAGATTTGGATCTTCTTGAATTTATGAAATATTCTTGTATTTCAAGAAATACATATCTTTCATAATATCTTTTCAAGAAAATCTTTCTTGCCCTTTATATTTCAAAATTTTTGAAATTTACTATATGGATAACCAAGTGGGAGATTTCTTGAATTTAATGAGATAATCTTGTATTCCAAGAATACATATCTTCATTCCATAATAAAATTCAAAGAAAAATCTTTTCTCCCTTTTAATCCATAATTTTAAAAAAAAGATAGAGAGGAAAAATAAGGCAACAATATTTATTTTATTTTTAAACACTTTTTTAGGTTATTGGACTTTTATGTTGGGCTACTTAGGGGCCTTTAGGAGAATTAAGATTGGACCTTCCAATGGATCTTGAATTATCAATATTGAGCCACAATATTATTCAAACCCATAAATATTAATTAATCCCACTACATAATTTATTGCACTATCCATCTTAACTCATAATGTCAATATGGCTCCCCGGTTATTATTTCCCGTGTTTAAGATTATCTAGCCCATTAATTAATTTGAAATAGCTTTCCATTAATTAATATCTTTTGTCCTTGGTTAAGGAACGGTTCAACATTATTATCCATACTGGGAAACTAGTTCCACTTGCAAGATTTGGTATGATAAAGCTTTATGAACCTATAAGGGGGCAAATCGAACAAAACATTAACGATTCTCCAGATAAATCTTAGCAATCGATGTGATAATTTAAAGATAAAAAGTATTGAATCTCGTTGACCCATGATAACAATTTATTACCAACCACACGTGATCCTATTTAAGGGAATTAATTAAGAAATAATGAACCACGAGGTCTAATTCTTTGATACAAGAACAAATCCTAATGCACTAGTGTAATTTCAAGACAAGCCAAAGCCTTACATTTCAATGATGGATTGTTCATTTCCACATGAATGGTGTACTTTTTGGTTACAATTTGTTAATTTAATCTTCGTGATACGGTATCACTAAATTAACTCAATGTAACACGACTATTTATTGAATCGATTATCTAAAGAAATATATGTAACATTCGGATGATATTTAAAGCGTGATAAACAATTTATTTCAAGAATAAGTCCCGAAATTGCTTTTGATTATACAAAGTAAAAGCATACTTTATAATCCCAACACGTGGGACATATTTGATAAGATACTTTGGGTTGATCCATCGTCTCAAATGTTGTCTGATCACGAGAGGTTAGTATTTTTAATTCCTAGATTAATGCTTATTGAAATGTTGATGATGTTTATTTGTTCATTAATTATTATGTTGAATTGAATTAGGATTAATTCATGTTAATAATTAATTGATTAATTTAAATATGTATTTAAATTCAACTCGAATAGATCCGGGCACCCCTAATTTCCCAACAACTGGTATCAGAGCCTCAGTTTCGAGCTATGTATTTAAATTGTTATTTAAATTATGTTGGCCATTAAATTTTATTGAAAATTGGATAGTAGAATTGTTAGATCTGTTTTGCAGGTATCCAATTGTCATGGTATTTAATGTGTTTATTTATTTCATGCGTATGAATGGTTTTAATTCGACTCGTTCGAATTTGTTTTTCTTGTGAGAAAATCCACGAGTAGATTAGGCTATTTGATTTGTTCAATGTAATAGACTATTCTAGATTTAGGTTTATTTATTTTTGTAAAATAAATTATAACCTGATCGAAGACAAAGACGGAGACGATAAATTAAAATGGATCCAAAATCAGATGCATTGGGCGGCGCAACCGATCGGCGCGAACGTGCACCGGAGGCACGCCGCATTCCACGCTAACGCCGCTAGTCGAATGGGTTTGGCATCGGATCGGGCCTGGCTGGCTTAGGGGCGTCTGGGCGCGAGCTGACGCAGCACCGCACGGCACAAGGGCGCCTGGACGCGGGCGAGGCGGGCTTTGGCGGACGCTACAGACGACAAGACGGGCGTGACTCCGCCCACCGTCGTCCGGTCGAGGTTGCCGAGGCCGAGAGTTCTGCTAGGGGCGACGACACTATGCCTAGGTGCGGGCGCGGTCGCTTCGGCGGCGGGGGACCGACGGATCGGATCAGATCCATCCAAGCGAGCTACTTTGGCGTGCCGAGACGGAGTTCTTTTCGAGAGACGATCGAGTGGGAGAAATTAAAGACGACGTTTCTTCAAAAATCAAGCCAAGAAAAATCAAACCATGAAAATTGGATAATTTGTGCCCAATATGTTTATTTTTTACGCTTTTGCTTGATTTATTGTTGTATTTTCTTATGCTTTATTTAATTTGTTTAAATGTGTTTGCATGAGAATTGCCCAACGAAAAATCTCAAACTCAAAAATTACTAAGTATGTTTTAAATAACTAATTCATTTTTGAATCAAATTAATTTTGACCTCCATGATTTATTTATTTGTGAAATCTTTTGGAGAAATTCCCCTAAGGGACGGCCAAAAGATAGCTTTCACATGAATAAATTCTCAAAAGGATGATTGCGAATTATTATTAGTGGCGACGATGACCCTCCCAAGAGGTTCGATCAAAACGAAGTAGCAATTATGTATTTAATCATGATTATTACTTAGGTATAAAATTGATATGCATATACTTCGCCGAAGTCCCGGTCAATTTTATATTGGTCAAGTGGGAGTCAACTATTAATTTTTTTAAGAATTAAAGGTTTGTAACTGTTCTTATTTGTAACCTGCTTGAATGTGATTTAAATGTTGACCCTCCAAAGAGGCTCATTTAAAACTGTTTTGAGATGTTGGCTGATGCATGTTCATATTTTTTGAGATTTCAATAAGAATCATGTGATCGAATTATGTGATTTTCTTTGTGTTGATCCGGATATTAACACAAGATGTATGTTTATTTTTAGTATCATCATGTCGCAACCTTTTAATCCACTGTTCAATATACTGAAAGACAATTTGATTACTGGAGAAAACTTTGTTGATTGGTATCGAAAACTTACTATTGTCCTCACTGCACAACACCATAACTGGGTCCTTACCACACCCAAACCAGAAAAGCCGACTGATGAGTCTAGTAAAACGGAAAAGAAAGAGTATGCTGACTGGGAGTGTTTCAACAAAATGGTAAAGTGTACCATCTTGGCTTCTATGTCAGATGTGTTGCAACACCAACACCAAAACGTTGAAACTGCTGCAGACATCATGGTCAATCTTAAAGTGATGTTCCAACATCAGAACCGTGTGGCTTGTCAGATCACCATGAGAGACATGCTCTCAATGAAAATGGTGGAGGGAACGCCCGTAAGGGAACACGTTCTCCAGATGATGGCTCACCTTAACAAACTTGAGGTACTTCGTGCTGAATATGACATCGAGACCCAGATCGATTTCATACTCCATTTCATGGCCAAAAGCTTCAAGCAGTTCAGGCTCAATTACCAAATGAACAATCAGAAGTTTTCCTGCTCGACCGCTACAAGCTTTAGTTTAGTTTTGAAGGAATATTGGGAGAGAGCAGCCAAGCCCTAGCGACAACTGGTCCATCTTCCTCTTCTAGACCAAAGGGAGGTAAGAAGAAGAGAGGACCAAAAGTGAACCTAACTCAAGTGTTGCCAAGGGCAAATGAAAGGTGAAGAGGGAGGGTGGAGTAAAGAAACCGGCCAAGGGAAAGTGTTTTAACTGCGGTGAAAAAGGACATTGGAGGTCAGCCTATTCCAAACCCAAGCGGAATGGAAAGAAAGGTAATTCTCTCGCACTAGTTGTTGAAACTTGTTTGGCGGCGTATGCTACCCATCCGTGGGTAGTGGATACGGGATCCACTGATGATGTTTGTTTCACGTTACATGGGTTCAAGCGGACCCATCAACTTAGTGGAAGAGAGATCCTCGTCACGCTAGGCGATGCTATGAGAGTTGTAGCTGAAGCAGTGGGAGACGTGCACCTGTCTTTTGAAGACAAGAGTTTAATTTTAAGAGATGTTCTTTATGTTCCCGTTTTTCGCAAAAACCTTATTTCAGTTTCAAAACTATTTGGTGATGGATATTCTGTTCGTTTTAATGAACATGTTACTATTTTTTGTAACGATGTGGTTATCTGTCATGGAACATTACAGAATAATCTCTACATTATTAACTGTGCACACCACACACACAATGCATCCTATAATTCATCTACTATTTCAAGCAAAAGGAAACGTTCAACAAATGTGAACGAGACACTTCTTTGGCATCTAAGATTAGGTCATATTAATCCAAAAAGGATCCAAAGTTTGGTCCAAGATGGTTCATTGGAGTCTCTCCTGATTGAACCATTTCCAACTTGTAAATCTGTTGTACCCGGTTCGATTACCAACGAACAAACAAGTATTTTGATAAGTTCGATCAATATGATAGCTAAAGCAATAAATGGCACACAATTTGATTACCCAGTTCATCCTTGAAATAGACTACGTCTGGGGGTACCAAGCCAGGAGTATTCACTGTATTATTTCTGCCTAGGATACTAAGGTTTCGATCCTTTACAAAGTACATTACAAGTTATATTTATAGACATGGATCTAGGATTACATTCTTCGTGGGCTTCTTCCCGTGGACCAACCTAGGGTTTCCTTTCTTGTTCCACAAGTTGCGCTTACAGATACACATTCCCCGGTTATATCCCGAGAAATCCGCCTCCTTAACTACCAGAATCTTTTCCATGTTTATCTTCAACTAAGCTCGGGACTCAGTCGGTCCCAACTTCCGGGTTCTACCAAGTCACCTCGCGACCTTCATGGTTTCCCACACTTCTAGCGACTTACCCATCTTCTGAAGTCGGTCAAGTCTTGCTCTAGCTGGATAAAGTTGGATAATGTGTTAACCATAAGACGGTCCAATTCCCGGCTTCCACCAAGTCAGGTTATTTCTCCCTACAACAGAATCATGTTTGGAGGGTAAGATGACCAAGAGGGCATTTGGAGCCAAGGGGCTTAGAGCTAAAGAAGTGTTGGAGATCGTTCACACCGATGTATGTGGTCCAATGAAAATCAAAGCAAGAGGCGGCTACGAGTATTTCATTACGTTTATCGATGATTACTCACGCTATGGATACATTTTCCTAATGAGACATAAATTTGAGACCTTTGATAAATTCAAAGAATTTAAGGCTCAAGCAGAGAATCATAAGGAAAAGCATATCAAGTTTCTACGATCTGATCGTGGAGGCGAATACCTCAGCGATGAATTCTTGAACTACCTGTCGGAAGAAGGGATTGCATCCCAGTTGACTACAATCGGTACCCCTCAACAAAACGGGTTTGCAGAACGAAGAAACATAACGCTTCTAGAAATGGTAAGATCAATGATGAGTTATGCGGATTTACCAAAATCGTTTTGGGATTATGCCTTGTAAACAACGGCTTATATTCTGAACTTAGTGCCATCCAAATCGGTTCCAAAAACCCCTAGGGAGTTGTGGACAGGGTGCAAGCCCAACTTAGGACACATGAGGATCTGGGGGTGTCCGGCATACGTGTTGGATAGAGAAGCCGGGAAATTGGATGCACGTTCGGAATTAAGGTTGTTTATAGGATACCCCAAAGGAACGAAGGGATGCATGTTCTATGGTCCCGAAGATCAAAAGGTCGTAATCAGTACGCACTTTATATTTTTGGAAGAAGACTATATGAACGATAAAAAGTGTAGAAGTGAGATTACCTTGGAAGAGCTTAAGGGGCCAACTCCGTTGCTAAGTGTACAAGAAGACATACCACGCGTCACGCCTACACAACCGGAACCTCGTCATAGTGGGAGGGTTATCAGACAACCCGAGCGATTCTTAGGGATCGGAGAGTCCTCGGACTTGATCTCGGGAGAAGAATCAGATCCATGGTCCTACAACGAGGCAATCCAGGACAAGAATGCGACATCTTGGCAAACATCAATGGAAGCTGAGATAGGTTCAATGGATCACAATAATGTGTGGGAGCTAGTCGAACCACTTAGTGGGATAAAACCCATTGGATGCAAGTGGGTATACAAGAGGAAAAGGGGACCGGACGGGAAGGTTGAAACCTTTAAATCAAGACTCGTGACGAAAGGGTACACTCAGAAAGAAGGGATCGATTATGAGGAAACCTTTTCGCCTATAGCCATGCTCAAGTCCATCCAAATTCTCTTGTCGATTGCTGCGCATCTAGATTTTGAGATCTGGCAAATGGATGTCAAGATAGCTTTCCTCAACGAAAGTCTTGACAAAGAAATCTATATGCAAAACCCGAAGGCTTCATTGAAAAAGGCCAAGAGCATCTGGTTTGCAAGCTGAAGAAGCCCATTTATGGGCTGAAGCAGGCATCCCGTGCTTGGAATCATTGTTTTGATCAAGTTATAAAATCCTACGGTTTTGATCAAAATAGTTTCGAAAGTTGTGTGTATAAAAAGCTTGACGGAACTGCCTTGGTGTTCTTGGTGCTATACGTAGATGACATTCTGTTAATCGGGAACAATGTAAAGATGTTGTCAGACATAAGGGAGGGATTTTACGATGTATAACACGCATTATCTCCTCTGATCTCCCCACTTATCATCCCCAAGCTTTGGTTATGGGCGATTCCGGCGAACCCCCTATTTCAGGGAACCCTCCGGCAACCAGCTTCTCCTGCTCTATACTCGTGGTTTTTGGCATTCAGTCCATCCCTAAGTTCCCCCTGGCTCTGATCTTGCCTTCATCGGAGGATGACCATACGACCATTGCCAAGTTGTGCTACCACCCGGGTGGCGGTTCTGCCACCACGATGATCGAGGTCCCCCGGGCCCTCTGTGTTTTGGGCGACGATCGTGATGTTGGGATTAGTGGTGATGGGCATTTTCTGACATGCATGGATTTAATATTGTATATGTGAATCCGATCAAGCCAAAATGCCCTTCACAATCCCTTGAATTTTTTGCACCACATGTATGACACTCGTGTTCATTTAACGCGAGAGGTCTCATTGCAGCATCTGACAGTTCTCGAATGTTAAAACATCCTTTTATGATAGTTTTGCAGCATTTTCCTTAGCGACATCCTTCGTATCGGAGGGCTGTTAGCTCGAGTAGCTCCGTAGTATAGACCAAGTCGCTAGCTCAAGTAGCTCGTAGTATAGACCAAGTCGCTAGCTCGAGTAGCCCCGTAGTATAGACCAAGTCGCTTGTATTATATTGGAATGCTTCCTTTTGCCGACCTCCGGGTCTATTGTAATGGGGTTCTCCCCGACCTCCGTGTCTTTATTAATGAAATTCTCCTTTTTAATTCCTTGTTGTGTTGACTCGATTTCCTTATGCTATTTTTGCTTAGTCCTTGTCGTCTTATTTTCTATGCGACTTATTTCTTGGACATTTGCGTAGTCGTCTTATAAAGTCGGGGGATGACCGCACCGCTAGGGTGGCAATCTCGCCTCCAGTATTTCTAAAGTCACACCTCGGGTTCGCACGTTATCAGTCATTTCTTTCATGCGACTTGCATGTTATCGATCATGTCTTTCATGCGGCATGCATTTCATCGATCATATGCTTTTCGTGCGACCCGCTTGGTTTCTACACATGGATTTTTTTCTTTTAAACAGAATAGAGAATTAATGTTACCAACAGTATTTGTTTACAACGATGTGATCAGTACAAAGGTGTAAATCTATTGATAGTACTTCTTCAGATGAGTTTCATTCCATGAGTATTGGGCCTTGGTCCCATCCCTTTCTCGAGCTCAGATGCCCCATTTGGTAGGACTTTTCGATATACGGAATGGGCCCTCCGGTTTGGACCGAGGGCACCTTTTGAGTCTCCGAGTATCTTTTTCAAGACGGATCTCCGACCTTGAAGTCAAGTCGCACCTTAGAGTTGTAATATCTCTCGACCTCTGCCAGATCTGGCATTTCTCATGTTAGCCTCCAATCGCTTTTTTCTTGAGTAGGTCGAGGTTCCTTTCTGGGGCCTCATTATTATGATGAAAGCGACTTGGCCGGTTAAATAAGGTCGGGACATCGACCTCCTTGGGCACCACCGCCTCGATTCAAGGCTAGTGAATAAGGGTTTTCGCAAGTTAAATTTAAGTGTAGATTCAGATGCCCACAAAGACATCCGGAGCTCGCTAGCCCATTTCCCTTCCCCCTCGATCTTGGCCTTGAGCGTGTGATTTATGATTTTGTTCACGGTCTCGACCTGACCGTTTGATTGGGGGTGGTATGGGGTAGAGAACAACTTTGTGATCTTCCATTTTTCAAGAAGGCATCGATCTTCGTCATGGCCGAATCGCTTTCCATTATGCGATATGATCGCTCGAGGTAGCCCAAACCTGCAGATAATGTTCCGCCATATGAACCTGATGACATGATCTTGGTCAATGGTTGCCAACGCCTCAGCCTCGGCCCATTTTGTGAAGTAATCCACCACCACTAGGGCATACTTGACCGTTCCCGGGGCCATTGGGAGTGGCCCAATGATGTCTATCCCCCACTTTGCAAAAGGCCAAGGATTGAGGATGCTTGTGAGCTCTTCTGGTGCGACGGATGGAGCATAGATCTGGCATTTATGGCATTTGCGGGTGAAGACGATAGCATCGGCCCTTAAGGTTGGCCAAAAAATATCCTCGCCTTTGTGGTCTTGTGGGCCAACGACTCCCCCAGTGTGGTTTCCGATGCCTTGCCCGTGTATTTCTCGAAGAATGATTTGA